>BOPN01011044.1:10000-18523 GCA_017312705.2 Penaeus japonicus
GGCTTGCACAGAACCAAGAGCTCTTTGTTAACAACACCTGGCTGTCTCACACAACCAGAGTGCTGAAACGCTTTAAGCTCAGAGACACTACTGATTAAGGGCATGGACCTTCCCCACCCTGACTATGTCACAGCCCCGCCGTGGGCACGATCCTTGATAGAGTTTTCTGTCATGAGCCTGTCAAGAAGAAAAACACAGTACTCACCGCCACTATTGAAGGCTGAGGCGGAGAGGAACATTACAGCAATCACGCCGCTGAATAGTAAAACCTACTTCACGGATGGTTCTGTAGACCCCATCACCCGCACTGCAGGCGCCGGTTTTGCAGCAAGAGGCATAGAGAAAGCTATGCGGGTATCTGACAATGCCTCCTCGCTCCAGGCAGAGACAGTAGCTATTATGGGAGCCCTAGCCCATGCAGCCCAGACAGACGGGCTTGTGCATATAGCCCGGGCGAAGCGACGTCTTCGCAAATGTCTGAACTGAACATCACTCTCGGTACCCTTCAAGTAACAATGAGTGAGAACATGAGCACGGAATTTATCCTGTTTAGAAATATGAATATACCACATTTGATGTTCGTACAAGTAGGGAGGGATCACTCCTCTCTCTTGTGGAATTCCAAAGCCAACTAAAATGTAAGATAGTGAATCAAAATGACGGGCATTAGACTGCTTATCAGAACTATGTATATAGCCAGACCTCAAACTCAGATAATTGTTAATCAGAGGTTCAAATCTTGATGCAGGTGGTAAGGAGGCATAAAGCCTATATGCACGTCTAGTCTACTGAACTAAAAATTGCTTCCCAGGGAGTCTGTCTTGTGCCTCGTTTGTACAAGTAGAGGCTGTTGTCATCATTGGGACTTTTGGCTAATTGGTCCTTTACAGGGCAGTCATGGACAGCTTGTGTCACAGCATGTCCAATGACTGCTGAATAAACAGTTTCCCCTAACAAAGAGAATCTTTGGTGTGGACAGATGTATCATTTTCAGTTGGATCCTCTGCAACATTGACATTCATGAAACAAGTTTGACTGCAGACTAGCAGAGCATGGAAAGACACAACCTAGTAATAGTCATTTGACTCGAAGCGATCCTCCCAATCGTTCCAGCAATATAACCATCTGCACAGACACTCCACCCGGATCCTTGCTGGTCAGTGTCGTATGACGGAAAAGATGAACATGAATGTAATTAATGCACAGCATTCATCAGAGTATGGGTGTAGGTCGTGAACTCTTTAAGGTGTAGAGCGATAGCTGCAGGACAGGCTGGTGTCTTACAGCACGACAGAGACAAGCGAGAGCCTACCCCTCGGCCAATTGGTCCAGTACAGAATGCCATCTAGTATAAACCACTGGCACACTGTGGGATGATCCAGAAAGGTTCCAAGGTCATCCTTCATGGGTGCCTTGTATAGTCAAGGCAAAACTGGCCATGAGCAGTGCTGCTGTGACCATTACTAACAAAGAGTGCAAGCAAACACCCTTCCTTTGACATGGACCACTTGCCACCACCTCATCCGTGGTGAGGCTATGTCTGCAGTTCCATAAACATTCAAGGGTGATGGTTACATGTGTCAGACCAAAATACCTAAAAGTGGTTGGGCTGTAAGAAAGACTTGACAGATGTTCGCCTCTGTAAATCTCACTGACTTGAACTGAACTTTAACCCCCCACCCATGCAAAAGTCCAGTTGGTTACCCTGTTCTTTAAATTTTATCGATAACTATACAACTAGATATCAAAATTAAAACATACAATAGTGAGACAAGCTTCTTCCTTATGTGAAATTTGTGCAATTTTCTGCTTGCTGTCTCTTTCTCATTAATTTTTTGTTTATTTTATGTTTGACATTTTGTTACATACAAAAAGGAAATTTCTCTGAGAATTTCCTTAATACGAAAAATATTCTGTGAAACTAGGCGTATTCCTAGTTTGAAAAGTAAAATGTTAAAAAATAATCAATAAAACCCATTTTCTATCAAGACTTTTTCAATGTTAAAATTACAGAACAATAATAACCAACAAAATAATGATTTGCATTTAGTCATTAACCTCAATAAATGTTGCAAAATTCTATGGATATTTGGTCATCATCTTGATTTGAAAATTTATTAAGAGAGAAAAGTCCCAATAGAAACATCAGAATACTTAGCACCAGAATTATTTGCTTCCTACGTCCAATGCCTTTCTCTTCCCTTTTTCGTTTGTGAATTCAACTTCAACTTCTAAAGAAAAAGACTTAATGGAGAGCATGTCAGCCTGGCAAATGAAATCCACAAAGAAGCCAATGATAATGTCTAACCTTGATTCTATTGTTCATTTCGATCACAGCTTAACATCAAATATTGTTCTGTATAAATGTTCATGACTGAAGGCCATCAATTATCATTGAAACAAGAAGTCTTTTATGATTAAATTCTTTTGTGTAAATATTCCATTAACTTTAGGTGATTCAAAACTTGCATTTCATAAGTAATGTTACAACAAACTATTCACAAATTTAAAAGGATATGCAAACATAAAAGACTGTAATTTCAAGTACAGTTATACTTAGTATGTTTTAACCCAGAGGGTAAATATGTCAAAGGTTAAACAACACAACAATAAAGTTACGAAACTATATAATTGTTGTACATGGATCCAAACTTCTGCACATTGCAAAAGAAGATTATTCCCTTTGGATAAAAATAAAATAATTGCAAGTGTGGTTATACCATAGTAAAATTCACAACATAACAGACATGTACCTAATATCAGGAATGTTGACAGAACTTCAAAAATTGGTTAAAATATCTGTATAGTCTTGATGCTCTGCCCTGTACACTGGGAATTAATGATCTGTGATTTACAGCTTTCTTGAGATTTCTACATAAACACTTGCCGCCTAAGAATAAAACATCCTTTAAATTAAAATCACATTCAGGTTAACATAACCTAATCAGACCCAGATTCATCCTCTGAACTCTCCTCCTCTTCTTCATCCTCTTCCTCTTCTTCCTCTTCCTCTTCTGACTCCTGCTGTAAAATAATTGTATATTAACAACCTTTACAATGCATGTAACATCAAGTATAATTTCTGTACAATACAACATTTTAAGAAAATGACACTTACAACACTAAAAACAAAATGTCAATTTTTTTCAAAATAAGAATGATAGCAAGTGAATTAAACACTGATTATGAGGATAATAACAATAAGTGTCAAGGTAACCATACCAGTAGCAATAATAGTAATTAATCTGCTCATTATTTTGTATGGGCTGGCAACTGACCACCCGTCTCATATTACCAAATCGACTGCCTATTTCTTAAACGAACACAGCAGACATCCCAATGCCAGCCATCTTCCATCAACAAGAAAAGAGTCTTAGTTCTTACCTTCTTCTTCTTGGACTTCACCTCCTTCTTGGACTTCTTCTTGGGTGGTTTGTCGCTGCCGCTCTCCTCCTCGCTGGACTCGTCGTCGATGTATTCCTTGGACTTGAATCCTCCGCCAGAGCCAGCTTTGGTGGGCGAGGCTACCACGGGCTTCTTAGGTGAGCTGCTGGGCTTCTTGGACTTGGCTGCGGGCGCCCCTCCGCCAGAAGCCTTGTATTCCTTCATGGCCGCCTCGTATTCCTTCTTGGCCTCTGCCGCCTTCTCCTCCCATTCCTGTGGGGTGGGGGAGAGGAAAGGGAAAGGAAAAGAACATATTAATCTCAGTATTGCGCCATTTTACACCTATTAAAAAAAAATAAAAAGAAGAGAAAAAAGGCAAATACCTCTTCTCTTCTCCTCTTTTCATAACAAAAAATAAAGATAATAACAAAAAGCAAATAAACAAGTTAATAAATAAACAATTTATTTATGAAAAAAAAAATCAATAAACAAATGAAAATAACGAAATACAAAAATTAAAAATAAAATGAAATAAAACATAAGAGACATATATGTAAAAACAACAAATAAACCATGATGACCACAACAAATCTAAACAGGTTGAAGCAAGTGAGAGCAAAGCCCACCTTCTTGTCCTTGAGTTCTCTCCACTTCTGCCCAGCCAGCTTGGAGAGCTCAGTGATGGAGATACCCGGGTTCTCCTTCTTAATCATCTCTCGGTGTTCGTTCAGCCAGATGAAGTAGGCCGACTGAGCTCGCTTTGGCTTGTTCTCGTCCTTCTCCTTCTTCTGCCGTTTCTTGCGAGGTTTCTCCGACACGGTTTTCGCCTTGGGTTTCTGCAGATTGAGTTTTTGAAGTGAAGAAAAATTAGTAGGAGAAAATAAATCAACACGGCTTGAAACCAATTACTAACAGATAAATCATATTCAACGTTCTCGGTTGTCCCTTATCCCTTCCACAACCGAACCCACACGCCTTCGTTTCCTCCTCATAAATGAGTCTTTAATCGGATCCAAATAAAGGCATTAAGAAAGCAACAAGTTTCTTTCCCTTCCAAACACCCACAACACACCTTTGTCTCCCTCTTCTCTTTCTTCTTCTTCTTTCCACTATCGTCAGAATCTCCAGCATCCGAGTCATCACTGCTGTCTCCCGCATAGCTGTCATATCTGTAACAGATGTCATAAACATTAAGAACTTTATCAAAGGTCATGGCATTAATCTATCATAAACGTAAATACACAGGAAAATACTTAATTTAGCTTTTCCTATACTCTGTATTTACTCACTATACTAAGTATAACAATTTGTGCATTACTGCCTTTACAAATATTAATACTTTTATTACTACCAATAACAGAAATAATACAAATGACATAAAAAGTTTTTTGTTGCTTAAAGATATATTTGTAGTTATTGTTTGATTTCCTCCATGGTTTTCAATATAACTAATCTAGAAATCTTCTGATTTTTATTCTAAGTGAGAAATACTTTGAATAATATACTTTGCAAGTTCTAATTCTGTGAGTAAGAAGACCCTTTCTTCTCTTTGCTATTATTATTACTATCATTATTATCATTTTAACAAAGAGAGGATTAAAAATGTTGAAAGGATAGAACTCACTCCTCTGCCACGTCGCTTCCTTCCTCTCCTGGTGCGAAGTCCTCATCCTCGCTGGAGCCCTCGTCATCATCGTCATCGCGCTCTTTAGCCTCTTCGCGGACACGTCGCATGTAGGGATCATTCTCGTCTGCATCGCTGTCATCAAAGTCATCTTTCCTGCCACCCATTTCCTAGAAGGGTTGAAAGATTTAGCGTCTCCCCACTTTAGGCCTTTTGACAATTCAGTCACTTTCCTGTTTACTCATCATCCCACTTTCTGCTCCAGTTGCTCAGGCATGGTACAATACAGTCAGAATTGGGAATAAATGGGGGGAAAATTTAGGACTTATCTTACACTATGAAAAGTACCATAATTTCAAAATGGATTACATAAAAAAGATTTCGACACATGTTAATGGTCTGATCTTAAGACATTGCCAATATGTACTTATGTTACCTCTGCATATTTTTTAAAGTGCTTTTCTCTCACTGGATGAAAGTGGTTTACCCTCATCATGAAACATTCTTATATATCCATCATGTAAGTCGATTTTGAATTTATTCAAGAATATATCCAAAAAAAGCCTGTTAGCAACACCATGCATGACATACAAAAATGACTGTTGATAAAAGGTGCAAATATCAAAAAGAAAAAAAAGAAAAAAAATGCTTATGCACACTACAATATCCAAATATTCAGTGCTGTAATTTGAACACTAAATCTACTAGACTTTAAAACTTAGGAACTGCAAAACAAGAGCACGAAGAGATTGCTTAAATATCCTTTTAATACTTACATGCCTAGAATATACCTAAGAGAGAGGTTGGCACATCAGTACATCATCAGAGATGCCTTAACTAGCTATGTTTCACTTGAATTATGAACTTGTCTTGTAATTGATAAGTAAAATTCAGAGATGTACTTAGTAGTATTGTATCTCAGAATACTCACATGTCTAGAATATACCTGAGAGAGAGGTAATGTGTCAGTAAGAAAGAGTGACATACAAACCAAAACAAGCCTCATCTCTTAAAAAAAAACAAAAAACAAAAAAACAATAACTTTTCTGACCTCATGCTTCAAAACACTGAAATAGCCTGTAGTTAAAGTTGAAGACTAGAAAAGCTCTTTAGCTTAAGACCTTTCCTTGTGAGTGTATGTAAAAGGTCCCACATGGACACTTCAAGACAAGATAAACAGGCTACTTGTAAAAGACTTCCTTTTAGCACCCTGCAACACAACCCATCACATGTTATTCTATGACCAAACCATCTAGTTGGTCAATTGATCATAAAAAATATAAATAAATAAAGACTTAAGCTAACTTTGTCCCTAACTAAACTAAAGGTATGATAAATGTACCTCTCAGAAAACACAAAGAGGAAGGACTCGCTTACCATCTTGCCTCTGTTCTTGATTCGCAGTTTCTTCTGGTTCACATAGTCAAAGAGGCGGTTGTATTCTCCCTTTTCAATACTGCTGAACGTGTTAATCACTCCATTTTTAACCTCAACCTGAGAACATGAGAAAATGTGTGAGGTTTTGAAGCTACTGATGAAAGTAACAATATGTGGTATATATGGTACCCTTTTTTTTCTTAAATGGACTATAATGCATGTGTACCCTTTAAGCTAAATCATAATAAAATGAATAAAACTTATAGAACTCTCACTTCCTTCATTTTAATAATTACCAAGGTGAATTTCTTTCACTATGATTTAAATCTTTGATAAAAATGTAATCATCTTTAAGAATTATATAATACAATAATTCTATTTGCAATATATCTCAAAATATTGCTTAAACCTTCATTGTAGCTTACCTCAAAATCAAAAGACCTTGTGGTTGACCCAGACCTGGCAAAGTTAACCGAGATGATTTCATCGAATCTGATGTGAACAGGTGGCTTGTGTACATAGATGAGGCCACGCTCAAGCGGGTATAAGTAGCCGGCAGCAGCCTTGTAGGAACAACCAATGGCAGGGGTTCCCGAGTGACTGTGGAAGAAAGAGAAGGTTCCAGGTCAGGTTTGGGAGATCTAGTAGTTGGGAAAGGAGTTGTGGAAGAATATTTTCTTTAAAGAAAAGGACAGAAAACTAGATGAAGCTAGATATATAGGTGAAAGAGACGATTCATGATGATGATGAAGATTGTATAAAAAAAGGTTTAAAAAAATCAACATGAGAAAGATTGATATAACTGAAAATTCTAATGGAAGAAAAACAAGAAAAAAAATTATTAAATCTTTTCATAAATTAAAAAAATAAATAAATAAATAAAATTAAACTATACTATTCTCTTGACTATTTTACACTCCACTTCCACCAAAGCACTTACCCAACGAAATTGCCAGGTGTGACAATCTTGCGGTTGCAAAGACCCTTGAAGATCTTGCTGATAAGTTCAAACTGTGGCCCGGTCATCTCCTTCTCCATGCGACCCTCATACTTCTCCTGCAACTCCTCCCTGGGGTGGAAGAACCACAGAATTAGAAGCAGGAAAACTAGGATAGATATGAGATCTAATACAGAAAAAAAATAATCTATTAAGATCTTAAATTAGAAAAGCTTACACAAATATATATTTCTAAAAATATCTTTTGTGAAACCATACTCTAATTCTAAAAGAAACACATGAAAACTTACTCTGTCAAAGGTAGTTCAATTGTGTCACTGTCATCACCAGAGAACAACAGAATCAGGTACGGGTAGCGTGTCTGTCCCTGTTTAATGGGAGGGTCCAGGGACACCTGAAGGGGAAGCAATTATTAGATATATATATACACACATGTATTCAAACAGATGGTGGAACATCTTTTCATCAATGCTTGAACACTAATGAACTTCTTGTAAAAGATAAAGAACTGCTAAAAGCACGAGGGAGAAGACACAAATATAAAAACATTCTCTTTCCCTTTACTCTGTCTCCTATAGTTCAGTTACAATATTTAAATACAAAGCAAATCTACTGTTATATAGTCATTCATTCCTACTTCCAAATTAATCAATTACACTCTTTCAGTGCACGACTCCAACATAACAAGAAAGAATCCACATGCTCTTACCACAAAGAAATGCTGCCGCTGATCCATGTGAGGTAGAAGGAACAAACGCAAGACTGTCTGGACTGGGATCTTGAAATCGAAAGTCTTACCGTGGAGTTGGATGAATGAAGGATAGACTTTGATGTCATATCGACCTCTGAAAAAGGATTAGAAAATGGTTTATTTTTATGATTCCTAAGGATTAGAGCTTGCAAGAAAAGAAATTAGTTAACTCAATGTCAAGGGGGAAAAAAAGTAATTGCCCATAATAGGACTGCACAAGGAAAAAACAACAGCTACGGTAATTACCAGATAGGACACACAAAACAACATTGCTAGGTATGAAAAATAACAACTAAGTAAAGGTATGGCTCCAATCATACAACAAAATCTGAGAATAAATCCTCAAATACATAGGTCCAGTGGTATGGTGACCTTTGAGCTTTGCAATCAAGCAAAGAGTAACAACTCTCCATCATCACATTCAGGCAC
>BOPN01011045.1:0-2500 GCA_017312705.2 Penaeus japonicus
TATATATATATATGTTAGTGTTTGTGTGTTTGTGTCTTTGCCTGCATGTGTTTATACAAATACAAAGCTATTTTTGTCATAATTACTCTTGATTATTTACAAGGATATAAACAACAGTTGTTTTTGTCAGTACAGTTGTATTCATCAATCATCATCACAAATATTAATTTCCCCTTCTATTAAAATTCTGATATCCGTATCATCAGCATCATGACCAAAATTATATCCACTTACTTCATTACTTTTTCATTATTCATTTTATTACACTTTTAATGACGTCCATTCCGTGCATGATAATCACCTTTATAGGCCGTCAGATGTTTGAATGAATATGTAAATGAACTTATTGGTAATAAACGTTGCTATAAAGACAGAAGGTCACATTATATGGGCGACATGTTATATAATGATAATATATAACAGACATTGATAATAACAATTGTAATTATGATGATAACGATTATGATACTAATATTCAAGGCAGATTATTAGTTTTAATAGTTGTGATTACTATTATCACTGAAGTATCATTATTGCTCTCTTAATAAATGGTTAAAAAAAATTGAATCAAATAATAAGAAATGAAAATCTAGGCATCAGAAAAGAGCAAACGATATTGATAGAATCTTAAGAAAATAATAATACTTATTAACAGATTATTAATATTTCTGACATTCTGATGGTTGCTTTTCAAAGTTATTCAAGAATATTAATTTCTATTGTTATAAATTACATTTCTTTTTTCTTTTTTTTTCTTTTTTTACTTTTACTACTTTTATCATTACTGTTTAAGCATCTCAATCCTAACCTTAATAATACTACTTATACTACGACTACTTCTAATCTTATTAAACTAATTCTTGTATCCCAAATTTATCAAAATTGTTAATATCCTAACCACTAATAAATATCAATAGATGTGTTGAGAAAAGAAAACAGATAATAAATGAATAAAAAGATATGAAGACTTACTGTGCTGCAGAATGGTTCATATTTTCATTTAGATATTTTATTTAAATTTAGATTTCAATTTTATTTAAATTTGATTTTAAATTCAAACTAATATATATATTTGTAAGTAGACAATCACATGCAAGAGGGAAATTACAAAGGTAATGGTAATGAGCATAAATATGGTTATGATAACAGTATTAGGGATGATGATAATGATGGTCATGATGATACTTATAATGATAACAGATACTGAAAAGAATGTCGATGATATTGATAATAATGATAATGATAATCGTTTTAAGAATGATCATAATAATGATAATCATACTATATAACAGCAACACTAATAGTCATAATGATGATAGTATCAATATACTTGGATATCAATGGATAAATTATTACGATGAATCATAAAAATATCATTATCATTATAACTACTTTTAATTATAATCATTATCATTATTACTATTTTCATTATCATTATTACGATTATTATTATTATCATTGCCATTATCATCATTACAGTTATTTCTAATAGTATTCTTGTTATCATCATTATCATCACCGTCATTAGCACAGTAATACTATTATCTTTATAAGTATTATCATTATTATTGTTATTATTGTTTCTGTTATTATCATCAAAACTTTCTTTACTTTTACTAAAGGCATTGCTTCTATTATCATCATCATCAATATTACCATAACTATTACCATTTTTGTTATAATGATTTTTATCTTTATTATCGCTATTATTACTGTTATTATTGTCATAATTATTACTACTACTATCATTATGATAGTATTAATAATGATTGTGATGATAATTGTTATCATTATTAGTTTTATAATTATCATCCTTATTTTTTTGTGTGTGTATTTATCATCTTTATTATTTTACCATTATTATCATTAGTATTGTTATTGTTATTATTATATTTTCTATTAGAAATATTATCAGATAATGTTACCACCATCATTGTTTTTTATTATTTCTAGTATTACCATTTTTATCATTATGATCATTATTGTTTTTGTTATTATCTTTTCTGTTTCTATCATTACTATTTTTGTTATCATCATTTTCATTATTTCTTTTATGATTACTTAATATCAATATCATCATTATTATGATAATGATATATATGTATATATATATATATATATATATATATATATATATATATATATATATATATATATATATATATATATATATATATATATATATATATATATATATATATATATATATATATATATCTACATATATATATATATATATATATATATATATATATATATATATATATATATATATATATATATATATATATATATATGTATATATTTATATGTATATATATATATATATATATATATATATATATATATATATATATATATATATATATATAAACATGTACGATTAAAGCATTCAGTGATATGATAAATAAAATGGATTTCGTATTTCTAGATAAAACAAAATACTTACTAAACGTCTGCTAACCGAACATAGCTTTATCCGTAATTCGCCAAAATCTCG
>BOPN01011048.1:0-7500 GCA_017312705.2 Penaeus japonicus
TTTCAATACCTTTTCGTTTGACCACATTTCAAAAAACAATGTAAAAGCGTTAATTTGGCCGCAAGGCACCCGGCACGCTTGGGAAGTCCGATGTGTCTCGTCTATCGTTGCAGATGTCGTACACACTAGCAAAATGTTGTGCAACATGTCTACCGTTGCATGCTGTCTCCCATTCCGATCGGGAGACCATAGACCTGCGACTTTTTGTCTCGCAACAGACTCGTAGACGGCGATTGGTCTATAGACGTGTCTACGTAGACAACGCTAAACACGTCTCAGAAACCAAATCGCGCAACTTGGTCTACAAGTGTGTACTAGGCTTAAGTCCTTATTTAGGTTGCCAAAGAACAGGAAAGTTGCAATCGAATATTTGCATAGAACAACGCCTTGTTATATCTTGTTTTGTTTGTCTCTTCGTTTGAACTTTAGATCAAATAGACTAATCAACTAATGAACTAATTCTCTGATGAACTAGAATGAACTTTTCTCGGTCAGCTTTCACGTTTTGCTTTGTTTGTTTCATTATTGTTTCAGTATTATGGTAGTTCGTGGAATATGAGTCTTTGGTAGACAAACGTGCAATTCTATGGAAACTCATTGCTTTGATAGTTGATCTTGCACGGTTTACAAACACGCGGAAACACACAAACACACAACACACACACACACACACACACACACATACACACACACATACACATACACACACACACACACACACACACACACACACAACACAAAACATTAATCACACAATCTACACAAAACATTAATCGCATTCTATAAATTAAATCAGACAGTTTATCAACTTCGGATATTTCTAGTTTCGATTTTTTTAAAACTCAAGGACTAAAGACACTCAAATAAGGTCTATCCACCTATTTATCGCTCTATCTACGTATTTATCTGTTTTTTTCACCTGCTCTTCCTTCCTTCCCTCTTTCTGTCTCCTCCCTCTCTATCTCTCTTTTTCCCTCTCTTTGCCTCTCTTCTCTCTCCCTCCTTCCCTCTCACTGTTTCCCTTCTCTCTCTCTCCCTTCTGTCTCTCTCTCCCTCCTTCCCTCTCTCTGACTCCGTCCCATTTCTCTTCCTCTCCCTCCTTCCATCTCTCAGTGGAAGGGAGAGGAGAAATACTAGGAAAATAAACAAAAAGATGAAGGGAAAGAAGGAGAAATAGGAGAAAAGGGAGGAGGATGAGAAGTAGGCGACGAGAAGGAGGTGAAGGAGGAATGAAAAGAGGATAAGAAGAAGGGAAGTGAAAAGGAGAACGAGAAACAGGAGACGAAGAAGAACGAATAGTAGGGGGAGAAGAGAAAGAGGATGAAGAAAAAGGGATGGAGGAGGAGAAGAAGAAGGAGAGGGGGGAGAAGAAGGAAGAGAAGAAAGAAGATGAGGAGGAGGGGAAGCAGGAAAAGAAGAGAAGAAGACGGAAAATAAGGAGATGGAGGAGGAAGAGAAGAATAAAAAGAAAAAGAAGAAAAAGGAGGAAAAGATGGAACAGGAAAATAAGAAAGAGAAGCAGAAGAAGAAATCTCTCGATTCCATTCTTGTGTTTGTTATTTATCTCTTTCCAAGAAGAGGGGATAGAGAGACAGGAGAGGGGAAGGAGAGAGGAGAGGGGAAGGAGGGAAGGAGAGAGGAGAGGGGAAGAAGAAAAGAGAGGGGAAGGAGAGAGGAGAAGGGAAGGAGAGAGGAGAGGGGAAGGAGGGAGGAGAGGGGAAGGAGAGAAGAGAGGGGAAGGAGAGAGGAGAGGGGAAGGAGAGAGGAGAGGGGAAGGAGAGAGGAGAGGGGAAGGAGAGAGGAGAGGGAAAGGAGAGAAGAGAGGGGAAGGAGAGAGGAGAGGTGCAGAAGAGAGGAGAGGGGAGATGATGAAAGGGATATAGAAGGGAAGTTTGTCTGGTTTTGTCCAGGTTTACAATTCGTTAAACAGTCTTTGATATTCTTTAGACTATAGTAAATTCTATTTTTTGTGAAGCGGTAAAATCTGTAGTGATGGTAAAGTATGCTAATGAAGTTGACATGCATTAGGACGTAAATAATTTTCATCGTCATATAAATCATACACCCACCCACACACACACACACACACACACACACACACACACACACGCACATACACACACATATATACAAACAAACACACATTCATTCACACAAATATACACATCAACAGTAACAATACTCTCACACACAAAGATATACACAAAAGCAAGAATAAATACGTATTGCACAAAGATATCCACTTATTTACATATGCAATCACACTCACTCGTGTATACGTAGTGAAAAGAAACACAAACACAAGCACGCAGATGCAAATACACAAACACAGACGCATACACACAAGCAAACACGTAAACACAGAAACAAACAAACAAACAAACACACAACAGAAACATAAATACTCACTCATGTGCAACAATACAAGAACAATCAAAATAAAGAGAGAGAGAGAGAGAGAGAGAGAGAGAGAGAGAGAGAGAGAGAGAGAGAGAGAGAGAGAGAGAGAGAGAGAGAGAGAGGGAAGAAAATCAAACTAATAAAAAGAAGTGAAGGAAATAGGAATAAAGAAACAAATACAAACCAGGAAAGAAATACAATCAAAACTTAAACACGTAAAAATTAGTAAACAAATAGATGAATTAATAAATAAAATGAAAAACCGAGAAAAACGTCATCCGAATAAAATAATGAAAATATTTAGCCAACATAGAAAATAAATCAAAGCAACAATTATATAAACAAATAGACAAGGTAAGAGCATTAAAACCAATCCTCCAAAAATCTTTTAAAACAAACAAACAAGCAAACGACACATTTAACACGCACCCCGGACGGACAAAGCAACAATAAAAGGCAAAAAAATAAAGTGCAAGACAAGAACAGCAACTACAACATCGTCATAAAATTGGAGAGAAAAAAAAATTAACATTAACAACAAACGAAAAAATAACAACTACAAAGCTAACCACAATAATAACAGCATCAGAAGCAACCAGAAGCAACAACAACACCAGAAGCAACAACAAGACCAGAAGCAACAACAACACCAGAAGCAACAACAACACCAGAAGCAACAACAACAACACCAGAAACAACAACAACAACACCAGAAGCAACAACAACACCAGAAGCAACAACAACAACACCAGAAGCAACAACAACAACACCAGAAGCAACAACAACACCAGAAGCAACAACAACAACACCAGAAGCAACAACAACAACACCAGAAGCAACAACAACACCAGAATGAACAACAACAACACCAGAAGCAACAACAACACCAGAAGCAACAACAACACCAGAAGCAACAACAACACCAAAAGCAACAACAACAACACCAGAAGCAACAACAACAACACCAGAAGCAACAACAACAACACCAGAAGCAACAACAACAACACCAGAAGCAACAACAACAACACCAGAAGCAACAACAACACCAGAAGCAACAACAACACCAGAAGCAACAACAACAGCACCAGAAGTAACAACAACAACAGAAGCAACAACAACACCAGAAGCAACAACAACACCAGAAGGAACAACGACACCAGAAGGAACAACAACAACAACACCAGAAGCAACAACAACACCAGAAGCAACAACAACACCAGAAGCAACAACAACACCAGAAGCAACAACAACACCAGAAGCAACAACAACACCAGAAGCAACAACAACACCAGAAGCAACAACAACACCAGAAGCAACAACAACACCAGAAGGAACAACAACACCAGAAGCAACAACAACAACAACACCAGAAGCAACAACAACAACAACACCAGAAGCAACAACAACACCAGAAGCAACAACAACACCAGAAGGAACAACGACACCAGAAGCAACAACAACAACAACACCAGAAGCAACAACAACAACAACAACAACAACAACAACAACAACAACAACAACAACAACAATAATAATAATAATAATAATAATAATAGTAATAATAATAACAACAACAACAACAACACCAGAAACAACAACAACACCAGAAGCAACAACAACACTACAAGCAACACCAGAAGCAACAACAACACGACCAAAAACAACAACGACACCAGAAGCAACAACAACAACACCAGAAGCAACAACAACACCAGAAGCAACAACAACAACACCAGAAGCAACAACAACACCAGAAGCAACAACAACAACACCAGAAGCAACAACAGCACCAGAAGCAACAACAACAACACCAAAAGCAACAACAAAACCAGAAGCAACAGCAACACCAGAAGCAACAACAACAACATCAGAAGCAACAGCAACAACAACACCAGAAGCAATAAAAACACCAGAAGGAAGCAACAACAACACCAGAAGCAACAACAACAACACCAGAAGCAACAACAACAACAACACCAGAAGCAACAACAACACCAGAAGCAACAACACAAGAAGGAACAACAAGGACTCAAGACCAAAAGACCATTTAATTACAGTTCCTTCCCTTCAAAGAAAGGATTTCCTGGTCTGCTAAACACCAGCCAACCATTTATATGTCAGCGGTAGAAAACGGGATACAAACAGCATGGAAAAGGTTGTTGTTGTCAAAGACAGAGTGGGAGGGGTAACTATTTTGAATGCTCGGAGCAGTAGAGAGTACATGCACCGTAAAAAACAATTGGGAATTTATGACATGGATATTCTGAGATGTCGAAGGGGGAGGAGCAGGAAGAAGAGAAAATGGTATTGTTGCAGTGTTGAAATGGTATTGTTGCTTGTGGGCTTGAACATGCATGGAGAAAACAGAACACGAAGGAGAAATACACAAACACACATTTATTCGCAAGAACACACACACACACGTGTGTGTGTGTGTGTGTGTGATAATTTTAAGGATAACACTATTACTCTTACTTCTAATAACAAAAATGAAAATTATGATAAACAATAATGATAGTAATAATATAAATGATAATATCAAAGGTGATGATAATAATGATGATTTTGATAGTGATGATGATAGTGATAATGATAATGATAGTAATAATGATAATGATAATGATAATAACAATAATGATAATAATAATAATTGGCAATAATCATGATGATAGTAATATGAGTATTAATATTAATGATAATGAAAATAATGATGATGATAATGAAAGTAACGATAATAACTACTACTAATAATGATCTCACAATAATGATGATAATCATGAATTCACACCAGTGATAATGATATAAGCATAAGAACCCTCATAATCACATAACACTAATCATAGTGATAATACTCATAATAAAACAAGAGAAAATAACAAACAAACAAACTCTGCACTGCATAATATATTTGCATATTGGCTGCAATGTTCCCACAATAGATTAACGTCAGGCCAAGAAAATTCAAAATCACTCTAAAAAGGTTGCACCAAGGATGTACTGGTTAAGAAAGAGAAAGAGAGAGAGAGAGAGGGAGAAAGAGAGAGAGAGAGAGAGAGAGAGAGAGAGAGAGAGAGAGAGAGAGAGAGAGAGAGAGAGAAGAAAAACGAAAAAAAAGAAGAAGAATGAAAGGAAGAAGAAGAAGAAAGAAGAATAAAATAATAATAACAATAATAAGAAAAAAAAAGAGGATAACAGAGAACAGATAGAATAAGAAAAAAATAAAAAAAGAGAAAAAAGGAAAACTAAGAACGAGAAGAAAAAGAAGCAGAAGAAACAGGAGAGGAAAAGGAATGAAGACCTCGTGAGGTATGGTAACACGCAGGCGTCATCTTTTATGCAACTTGTGCAATAAAGCTTTCTTGCACAGATGATGCACGAGAGTCATCTAAGCTGCGGTCATCTTGGGTTATTACACGCCGAGTTATGCAGTTTGGATAAAATAAATTTAGATCTCATAAGAATTCCGTTAATTTTCAAAATAATTTACGGAGAGACTAAAACAAAACAGACAAACTAATGATGATAACTAGAGCAAGAAAGAAAGATAGGAAATGATAGATAAACAAACAAACAAACAAACAATAAGCGAAGAAAGAAGGTAAATAAGAGGACGAAGAATAAAAAGAAGAAGAAAAATAAGAGAGAAAAAAAAAAATTCTCATTGTGATTTTTCCCTCCGGCTATGAGCAGCCTAGGTGCCCTTCTTGCCCGCAACGGCGCTATGATGAATTTCAGGTCCCTTGCAGTGTTGCAATCTGTTTCCTCTTGTCTAATTCATCTGCCGCGCTAGGAGAGGTAATGCTGCGTTTAGACAGCACAGTTGCACATAGACATATTAGTTTTGAAGCCCGAGTTACGGGTTCGAAGGGTGGAATATGAAGAAATCGGTTAGCCTGTGCGATGTGTTTTCTAGAAGTTTATCTTAGTTAAAGGTGAAGAGTTTCTTCTCTTTATCTCCGTTTTTCTGTCTTTCTTTGTCTTTCTGTCTTTATATTTTTGGCTTCGTTTTTATTTTGTTTTATTTTTTGATATCTGAGGCTGATAACTTTTAAAGATTTGAATATATATATATATATATATATATTAAAATGCATTACTGCATTCTACCATATATATATATATATATTTAAATATATATATATATATATATATATATATATATATATATATATATATATATATATATATATATATATATATATATATTATATATATATACTTGTGTGTTCGTGCTTCTATAATTATTTGTTATTGTATATACATATCCATGTGCTCATTCATATGACAAAATACTTATCAAACTCATTTATCAATTGTCATACAAATATATATAAAAACATCAACACCTCCTCAAACAGCCACGTAAACAAACGAATCAATCTTTGTTTTGAAAGACTTCCCTTTACTCCCTTTCTCACACTGTCAACAAGTGATTAAGTGTTTATTTCGTAATTTGTACGATGCTAAAGACATGCTCCTGCCGTAAACATTGGAAGTAAACAATCCGGTCCTTTATATTGCAAGAGATAGTCTTATTCAAGGCGCGACATAGTCTGAAGCCATGTACGAAAATAGAACGTACATGGTCCCAGATACTAGTTATTCATGCAGACACGCACACACTTACACACATAAATACACACACACACACATAAAATATACACACATATATGCGTGTACGTGTGTAAGTACATGTACACGTTTCTCTTTCTCTCTCCCCTCCCCCTCTTTCCCCACCTCTTCCCCTCTTTCTCCCTCTCCTCCCCTCCCCCTCTTTCTCCCTCTCCTCTCCTCTCCTCCCACTCTTTCTGCCTCTCCTCCCTCTCTCTTCCCACCTCCTTCCCTCTTTCTCACTCTCCTCTCCCTCTTTCCCCCCTCCTCCTCCCCTCTTTCTACCTCTCGTCCCCTCCCCCTCTTTCTCCCTCTCCTCTCCTCCCGCTCTTTCTTTCTCTCCTCCCCCTTTTTCCCCACCTCCTCCCCTCTTTCTCCATCACCTCCCCTTCTTCCCCCCCTACTCCCCTCTTTCTCCCTCACCTCCCCTCTTTCTCCCTGTCTTCCCCACCCTCTCTTTCTCCCTCTCCTCTCCTCCCGCTCTTTCTC
>BOPN01011050.1:0-12500 GCA_017312705.2 Penaeus japonicus
TATATATGTATATATATACATATGTATATATATAATATATATATATATATATATATATATATATATATATATATAGATAGATAGATAGATAGATAGATAGGTATATATATATATATATATATACATATATATATTTATATATATATGTATATGTATATATATTTATATATATAAATATATAAATATAAGTGTATATACATATATATATATATATATATATATATATATATATATATATATATATATATATATATATGTTTGTTTATATATATGTATATATATAAATGTTTGCAAATCCTTTTTATGAAACCTAAACAACACCAATAGTGAATGATTGTGAGATATGTGTTTTGCACAGCGTAATGCATAATGTATAGGATATTGCACTACTTGAAATGTGAAGATGGCGATGATGTTGGATTACTCGTGAAAGTCTGTCGAGTAATAATGTTTAATATAAATTATCTTTTGTTTCTGTTTTACATATATTGTAATATTTAACCCAAATACTGAGTGCGGGAGTTTTTACGTTGTTAGAATAATTAATCTAACATATTAGGTCTTTAGAGAGGATGAATAAGATGTCACACAAAACAAATGCCAACTACCATAGATCACAACATGAAGTATTTTGGTATGTGTAGGTCATCATCATATCTTGCCGCTCCATCTCTCAAGCCAACATCGGGTAGTGTCATTGACGACCCTCAGGTCATTGTCAGTTGGACTCAATGAGCATGATGACATAATGTGCTCCATTGTTTGAATCTCGGCTCGACAAGGGCATTCTGGGTTGACTGAATGCCCCCATTTTACCATATTATCCCCAGTTCTAACCACTTTTGCCCTAGCTCTATTGAGTGTTTCCCATTGCACGCGGGGCAACTCTGTGCCAGGTGGTAGGCACTCGCTTGGGTCTGGCAGTGCTACATTTTGTAGTATGTGGATATATGTGTAGGTTATATATACATATACCATAATCATATGATCGGAGATAAAAGCCATACTCGCCGATGTGAACAGCTGGTTATGACACAATACCATGGTGTGCTCAGCTAGAAAACGAAAACGGTAGTCCTTAACTTTGATTAGGTGTTGGTTTTGTTTTGTTTTTAGTATTTTTTACACATAGATAGTTCTACAAGCGTCACCAGGGAACAAACAAGCAAGTCTACGTCACCTCGCTTGTTAGTAACGATGATTAAAATAATGACAATTAAAAACATGAAAATTTGAAGGATGAAAGGACAAAGGATTGTAGCTGAGGCACATTCTTCCGTACAATATTGCGAGGATACTTCCCGCTATTGTGCTGCTCACTACTAACTACGAAATTCCACTATGCACTTCTCTTTGCAGTATTTAGCTTGGTGGTTACTTCCCATGTAGTCGTAGCAAATCACAGGGCATATGTTTTTTCAATAAAAAGTATCAGGGAGTTGGGATGAAGTGTTCATCGTACTTTTATTTCCGTGGCCTCTTCACATGCTTTGAATGCAGTACCGCAAAACAGTCCTCCAGTGAGCATGCCATCATTGTTCTGCTGGTGACAAACGCCATGAATACATAGTGAAAAGAGAGTGTCTCAGTTGTCCTCACACTACGTTGAAGGGGAGTTTGCCGCTGAGGCGGGACAGAATTGTTGACGCACTCCAGACATTCCATTTTATCCGTTTTCGTTGTCCTCCGGGAAGGCGAGGCGAACACATTTCCCCCTTGCTGCAAGTACCGATTTATTTATTCTACGATACCGTATTTTCTAATGGAGGGTGTAAGCAACACCATCTACTGCACATGATTCTTGTATAGGGCTATTAATAGCAACGCTGTTCTCAGCAGTGACAGGACTAAGAAGAGTCTCTACCAACCCCTTCAGTGTTTGCATTGCGGCCTTCCCCCCTTAGTGGGGAAGGCCGCAGCGCCTGGTTCACTCGTTGCGTGACGTTGGGGGTGACTAGTGGCGCACGGCTCAACGGGGCACTCAGCTGCAATGCTCACAGTTTTGTTTTGTTTTTTATTTACCATCCTGACATGGCATGGTTTTAGTTTAGTTCTTTATTTACCACCCTGACATGGCATGGTTTTAGTTTAGTTCTTTATTTACCACCCTGACTAACTGCACAGGTATGGGCAAGCGTTGATACATTGATAAAGGGTAATATCATGATTAATTCTATAGTATATCAACTGTGAATAGACATTTGATAAATGGTGTAATAGGATATCACATACCGAATTTCGAATATAGTATAAGTACATTTTCTAGTACATTTGATGATATGACATAATTACATAACTCTGCATACCTCATGCTAGGTGGCCTGAAAGGTTGTATCATATGGCACTCTGAAATGTAATGTTCAAGTGTTCGTTTATACTCTTCGTTGCAAAGTCTGCATTTAGTTTCTTCTGCATTGCATTCTGAACTGACCTGTCAATACATTTTGTATCCACGTCTAATTCTTGCAGTCACAATATCACATCGTCTTCTTCTTGTCTTATATGAATCATAAATGAATCTCTCCTGCGAAAACCGGTCAAAATGTTTTATGCTACAGCTTTCAGGTCTTTGAGAGTTGGTTAGCTCCATCAAGTCCTCCCTATTGGAGGTTCTTATTATGTGTGAGATCCTAGCAAGAGGTATGCCTATATCCACAATTTGCTTATCACATGCTGCCCTTGCTAGGCGATCAGCATGATCATATTTAGCTATTCCGCAAGCGAAACACAACATGATACCACCGTAGATTTATAAGGCTGACATTCAATGAGTTGACCAAGAGACTTCCATTGAAACTAATGTAATGATTTGTTGAATACTTAAATTTTCTTTTTACACATTCGTCGGAAAGAAAATGAAAAAAAAATCCCATGCACACAAAAACAAACAAACAATCAAAGAAAAAAAAACGCAAAGTAAAAAAACAAAACTCCAGATCGGGGATCTCTTTTTAAACGCAAGTCGGCAGCCTAACAAATTAGGATATAGCCCTACTCTTGAGGAGAAGATTTTTGGAATTAGCTATACGACCTATTATTTAGGAAAAAAAAAAGTTCCATTGTCAGCCAGTATAACAATCAGTGGCTTTATGGTTAATATATTTTTTTTGTCTGAAAACTTTTAAGTACTCTCTTCTTCTTCTTCTCCGTAGAAAGATTGTGTCTCTGTCACTGCCAGAGTATGAAGACTTTTAAATACTTTCTCTCTCTCTCTTCTTTCTCTCTGTGTGTCTCTGTCGCTGTCTCTCGCTTTTGCTATATTATTTGTTTTGTTATTGTGTGATTAATTGGCTGTTCAGTTTTAACAAGCTGTTTCTTTTTTGTGTTTGATTGGTTTGCTGAAGATATTCGTTAGTTGCTGTTTTAACCAAATTAAATTCACATTTTGATTGAAATCAGTGGGTCCAAAAGTGGGCGGTGGAAAGATCTGGGGGGAAGGCGATGGGGCAAAAGGGGGCGGTAGGAGGCGACAGGAGTGGCAGTGGAAGAATTGGTTTCAATCCGAAATGACTGAGCTGAGGCCAAAGTTTTAAAAAATCATAAGAATTTTGGTTGCAAAAAAAAGTCTGCTATCCAGTATTGTGGAACAAGGTCACTGAACGTGTGGATCTGCGACTTCTTCTCGGTGAGTTCCGGCCTGATGCTGAGAAGCTGATGTCACTGCGCCAAGCACATTCATTCCATTAACAATAACTGTGGAGGCAATGAACTATGCTACCCTAGTTATTAGTTAAACGTTGGTTTACCCTACCATATTGCTGATACATCTAAAACTGGAAGATAGATTGGTTTACTAAATTAGTTTTTATTTCTGAAATTCATTATTGTGTTTAATCTTGTTGTTTTCAATAGGGAGCATACCAGGAGAAATAAGGGTGTGTTCGCATGCGTGTATGAGGAAGGGGGCACCAGCCTGGAAAAGTTCGGGAAATTCTGATTTAAATGAACCGTTTAGAGTGGTTTGATAGTTTATGATCACGAACAGGAGCAATGCAAAGAACATAGAAACGTTTCATGAGCATCTGGTACTGAAAGTCGTAAGAATACCATGCCTCAATATAGGATTCCATTGTATATGAAATGTTCATATTCTTTCCTTGCACAAGATATTTTATCATTTATCTAACATGTAAATAGTAAAAAAAGAAGAAAACATTCAACACAGATATCCAAATATAAATTATAGATAGAATAACTTTCATGTTTAAATTTGGCCCATTAAAAGTAATATAAATAATGAAGATGATAAGTTACCTGCATGAAAGAGCGGTACTGAGTAATCGGATTACCTTTTCCTTGTCACTTTCTTCCAAGCTTCCTCTCAGTCCCTCCGCTTCTTGCTGTCACATTTCGTACTCCAGATGCTGCGGAGGATCTCACCACGGCCTCCGTCCATTAAAAGTATAGGACAACTTCTCTAGCCTTATTGAGTCCATTAGGAGACACTGGTTCCTGTGAAGAATGTATATATATATATATATATATATATATATATATATATATATATATACACACACACACACACACACACACACACACACACACACACACACACACACACACACACACACACACACACACACACACACACACTCACACACACACACACACTCACACACACATACACACACACACATATACATACGTACATACATACAATAGAAGCAAGAGTGAGAGTAAGAGTAAGAGAGTAAACGTTGTGATTCTTAATATTCCTTGACGTACAAGTGAACGTCGATGCAGGATTGTAGCCCGGTGGCCTCAACTCGGCCTTGAGAATCAATACTTGTTGCTCCTGTCAAGGACATAACATGAGAAGCTCATTCATTCACATTTTTGTAAGGATTCCGATTGGTGACCCAAGAACATTTATCCCGTAGCTGATGAATTAAGTAGGTGTCATAGAACTGACTTTTCCTTGAGTTCATATATATTCGTATGCAAGCAAGCAAACACACACACACACACACACACACACACACACACACACACACACACACCGGCTCATATTTGTTTATGTATGCGTATGTGTGTGTAGAGCCACATTCGGAATAAAAAAAGATGTCCCAGCAGAGCCTGTGTCTTCCTCGCTCGACTGGACGCTGCCAGGAAAGAAGCAAGGAAACCTTCGTGTCAGGCTAGGGTCTTGTTGGGACAGCTCAGCTTTGTAGTTATCACATTTCATTTGCGTTTCTGGTTTTAATTGTATTTCTTGATTTTTTTTTAAGAATTAGTTACGATTTTTTGAGTGCAATATAATATATATATATATATATATATATATATATATATATATATATATATATATACACACACCTGTAAGCCCAAAACTATTGAAAAGGAAGAGACTTTGGTTCCAGTGGCGAATGTGTGTGGTGTGACCCTAAACATGTCCTTGTAGATAATGAATGATATCGTATCGGAACCTCGAAAGCACCGGGATAACGCAAAGAACGTCAGATGTAGAGATTCTGTTCCCTTTTCTATGTTATCGTTTTCACTTCGCTTTACATTTTAGTACTAGTGTTATTGTCTTTTACTTGCAACAGAGGCTGGGGAGGGGGAGAGAAAGCGAGAGCGTACTTAAGAAGAAGAATGTTAGCTTTATGAATGTGCAATAGATAAAGAAAAGTAGTAACGAAGGTTTGGAAGCTGGAGGCGGCACGCGAGGCAGGGCACCACAACGTAGAAGGTACAGGCCGAGGGAGGGACTTTTCAATGGGTCGATTGTGAGGCTGTGCCAGGGAAGGGCGGGAGGGATGGGGTGGGGGACGGACGCTCTTGGTGGTGTAGAAGCACACCGTTCTCTCTTGTGTAGCCGTTTTCCAATCCAACCATTGATTTCTCCTTGGCAAAATTAAAGACATATCTCTTCCATTTATATCACTGATTCTTAGAATTTACCTAGAAAATGATGTCTGTATGTCTGTACAACTGGTACCGTTTTAACAAGACAGAGCTTATTTTAAGACTGGAACAGAAGATAGTACTGGATTTTTAAATTGATGATTCACAATATGACATCAGATATCAGACATGGCTGTAGATTTCTATGACAACCAAAAAATATTTAATCACAGATATAAAAAAATCACACACACACACACACACACACACACACTCACACACACACACACACACACACACAAACACACTTGCACACAAACACACATATATATGTATGTATATATATATATATATATATATATATATATATATATATATATATATATATATATATACACACATACATACACATACATACATACATATACACACACACATATATATATATATATATACATATATATATATATATATATATATATATATATATATATATATATATATATATATATACACACATACATCTCTCTCTCTCTCTCTCTCTCTCTCTCTCTCTCTCTCTCTCTCTATATATATATATATATATATATATATATATATATATATATATATATATATACATATATACATATACATATATATACATATATACATACATACATCTCTCTCTCCATATATATATATATATATATATATATATATATATATATATATATATATATATATATAGTACACAGTGTGTGTGTATATATATATATACACACAGCATCATTCCACTGCAGGACGTAGGCCTCTCTCAATCTTTTCCAGTCATTCCGGTCTTGTGTCCTCTGATTCCAGTTTAGTCTGCAGAATTCCTTTATTTACATCCACTTCATCTAGTCATTGGTCTTGCCCTTGGTCTTATTGTGTCGTGTATTTCCCATTCTGTTGTTTTCTTTGTCCATCTGTTGTCCTGTCTACGATATATATGTCCAGTCCATTGCCACCTTTTCTTCTTAATGCTCTTGAGTATATCCTCTACCTTTGTTGTCTGATCCATGTGACTCTTTCCTTGTCTCTTAAGCTAACTATTAGCATAAGTCTTTCCATTCCTCTTAGAGCACTTACTAATTTCCTCTCGAGTACCTTGGTCGCAGTCCATGTTTCAGACCCATATGTCATGACGGGGAGGACACATTGGTCAAAAATCTTTCTCTTTAGACATAGTGGCAGACGACCTCGTAATCTATTACCTTGTGTACCGAAGGCACTCCAACCTAGCCTGATTCGCCGTTTTATCTCGGCATCGCAGGATGTACTCGTCTTGATGAGTTGCCCTAGGTATACATACTCGTTTACTGCTTCTAGTACCTCGCCCTGTATTTGTATTTGCTTAACTGGGGTTCGACTCTTGAACATGACTTTAGTCTTTTTCATGTTCATTTTAAGGCCAATCTTTAGACTTTCCCTATTTAAATTGCTAAGTAATTATTGTAGCTCATCTGCTGACTCGCCGAAAAGAACAATGTCATCTGCAAATCTTAAGTGCTCATTCCCTATTTTAATCCCTTTCTTCTTCCAATCTAACATCTTGAATACTTCCTCCAAGCAAGCTGTAAACAGCTTCGGTGAGATGGTGTTGCCCTGCCTAACACCCTTTTTTATTGGTATTTTATTGGTTTCTGCGTGGATTTTGATGGTCGCTGTACCATCTCTATATATATCCTCTAATAATCTTCAATATATATATATATATATATGTGTGTGTGTGTGTGTGTGTGTGTGTGTGTGTGTATGTGTGTGTGTGTGTGTGTGTGTGTATATATATATATATATATATATATATATATATATATATATATATATATATATATATATATATATATATATATATGTATATATATATGCCTGTATTTGAACAATGCTCGGTATATCCAGGGCTTTTGGGAGTTTAAGATAATTTCCGTTCTACTGGATGTTATCAGGGTGCGATGACAGCTCCGCCGCGTTTTCAATGCTCTCCGTAGAAAGTTGGAACAAGCGTGGCCATTCTGGAATTCGTCAGGTGGAATCGGTCCCTAAGCTGGCTGGCCCTCTCTGCCAACTCAGGCTGCCAAGAGATGTAGGGAATGGGGGGAGGGGGCGACCGAAGGGAGTTAGGTCAGAGAAGGCAGAGCAAGAGAAGGAAAGAAACTTGCCATCTAATCAGACCTTACAGATAAAGGAGTGAGAAGATTATTATTATCATAGAGCTGAAAACCAGTAATTACTGTTAAATCAACAATGATTACATGATAATGATTAGTATTAGTAGTAAGGCAGTAATACTGTTACTGCTGCCCCTAATGATCCTATGAATAATGATGAGTCATACATCTCAAACTAATACTAATACTTCTATTACAACTACTCTTGGTAATGATGATAATAGTAATTATGATAATAATAATGAGGTTAATAATGATAATGGTGATAATAATGATAATGATAATAATAATGCTCATAGCAACTGTGATAATAATCATAATAATCACCATCATTTTGTAATCATTATAATGACATTACTTTTACTAAAAGTAATGATAATGACAATAACAACAATATTAATGATAATTACAATAATGATAAAAATGATGATGATAATTGTACGGGTTTTTCTTTTAATTGGCCTTATTTTCTAGGTGTTTTCGTGTTTGTATTGGGAGGATGAATATAACGACATGTTTTAACCATATATACAATTTATTTATATAATAAACAAATAGTTTTTAGTTCTTTAAACCGACACCAAATAACAATGTTTGTACACAATCCACGGCCAGGTATCCATATTACACATATCCATATTACACACGTAATACACGACACAAAATAAACAAATAAATGAATGTAAAACAAAAACTTACGAGCAGGTGAAATTGTACTGCTAAGGCGAGCAGGGTCAGTGGCAAAGTGACCGACCACATGTAAAACTCGGAAACAGGTGAGGGAACACCTCCGACCATGCGCTTTACACTCAGGGAGATCGTATATAAATAATGAATTAACTATATAATTAAATACTTAATGATATAAGTAATCAAAAACCAATGTTTAAATACCATGCAATTTAGCAACCCTTTACAATGCCCCTCATTTAAGCTAAAGTCTCAGAATTTAGGCAAAATGTAAATTGCAGGGTATAATCAAGGTATTTATAATGGGCATCTACTCAGGATATCGGCACCAACATTTTCTAGACCTTTAATATACTCGATTGTAAATGAATGACCTTGAAGACTTAGAGCCCACCTCATAAGTCTTCCATTGGAATTCCTCAGGTTACGTAAATAAGTCAAAGGTTGTTGATCAGTTTGAAGTACAAATTCCTTTCCATAAAGATAACTTTTGAATTTATCTACTGACCAAATAATTGCAAGCAATTCTTTCTCAATAGTTGCATAATTCCGTTCCCGATCTAGAAGTTTACGGTTTGCATATGCAACTGGCATTTTTGTACCATCAATGTCTTGAAGCAAAACAGCACCTAAACCATTATCTGAAGCATCAGTTCGTAGGTAAAATGTCTTTGAATAATCTGGCAAACACAAGATGGGTTTTGACATCAGTTTTATCTTTAGTTCTTCAAAGCTTTTAATTTGTTTTTCAGTCCAATCAAGTTTGTTACAAGAAACCTTTCTTAACATCTCATTCATAGGAGCTGCAATGTCTGCAAAATTAGGAATAAATCTCCTATAAAATGAAACGGTACCGAGAAAAGATCTCAGCTCCTTTTTAGTCTGTGGCAAAGTCATAGAGGAAATTGCTTTTACTTTGTCCTCTAATGGTTTAATTTTATTGTCCCCTACATGGAAACCAAGATATTTAATTCTAGAAAATCCAAAAAAACATTTACTAATGCCTGCTGTCAAACCGTGATAACGTAATCTTTCTAGCACTGCTCTTAAATCTTGTAAATGTTCTTCCCAGTTAGAATTATGAACAACTACATTATCAAAATAACATTCTGTATTCTTTAGACCATCAAGAACCTTACGCATAAGCCTAATAAATGTAGCACATGCCGTTTTTAGACCGAAAGGCATTCTAACAAACTGCATTAGACCCTTATTTGTTGCAAACGCAGTGTACATTTTCGATTCTTTTGATAATGGTATTTGCCAGTAACCTTTTGTCAGATCAATCTCTGAAAAATGCTTTTTGTTGGAAAAATTACCTAATGCACCGTCATAAGTAGGCATTGGTTCACAATCAAATATGGTAACATCATTAAGTCCCCTGAAATCTAAACAAATTCTAAGTGTTCCATCTGCTTTCTTAACAAGTACAACAGGTGAACAGTATGGGGAGTTAGAGGGTTCAATAATTCCCATTTCAAGCATTTTATCAATTTCCTTATTAAATATATCAACCAAATGATGTGGAATTGGGTAAGGCTTCTTAGAAATAGGTGTTGTGGTTTCTAGTTTGATGACATGTTCTATACTAGAAGTATAACCAGGTTCATCCGAGAATACATCACTGAATTAATGATAGTAATAGTAGCAGTCGTGGTGGTAATAACAGCAATAACAGAAATTATAATAGTAATGGTAACAATGATGATAAGGATCAAGAAATTAATAATAATTGTGATAATGATGGTGATGCTGGTGATGGCGATGATGATGATGATGATGATGGTGATGGCGATGATGATGATGATGATGATGGCGATGTGATGATGATGGTGATGGCGATGATGATGATGATGATGCTGGTGATGGCGATGATGATGATGATGATGATGATGGTGATCATGATGATGATGGTGATGGCGATGATGATCATGATGATGATGGTGATCATGATGATGCTGGTGATGGCGATGATGATGATGATGGTGATCATGATGATGATGGTGATGGCGATGATGATGATGATGGCGATGTGATGATGATGGTGATGGCGATGATGATGATGATGATGATGCTGGTGATGGCGATGATGATGATGGTGATCATGATGATGATGGTGATGGCGATGATGATCATGATGATGGTGATCATGATGATGATGGTGATGGCGATGATGATCATGATGATGCTGGTGATGGCGATGATGATGATGATGATGCTGGTGATGGCGATGATGATGATGATGATGGTGATCATGATGCTGGTGATGGCGATGATGATGATGATGATGGTGATCATGATGCTGGTGATGGCGATGATGATGATGATGATGGTGATGGCGATGATGATGATGATCATGATGGTGATCATGATGATGATGGTGATGGCGATGATGATCATGATGGTGATGGCGATGATGATGATGATGATGGTGATCATGATCATGATGGTGATGGCGATGATGATGATGATGATGGTGATCATGATCATGATGGTGATGGCGATGATGATGATGATGATGATGGTGATGGCGATGATGATGATGATGATGATGATGGTGATGGTGATGGCAATGATGATGATGATGGTGATCATGATGGTGATGGCGATGATGATGATGGTGATCATGATGATGATGGTGATGGCGATGATGATGATGATCATGATGGTGATCATGATGATGATGATGGTGATCATGATGATGGTGATGGCGATGATGATCATGATGATGGTGATCATGATGATGATGGTGATGGCGATGATGATCATGATGATGCTGGTGATGGCGATGATGATGATGATGATGCTGGTGATGGCGATGATGATGATGATGATGATGATGGTGATCATGATGCTGGTGATGGCGATGATGATGATGATGATGGTGATCATGATGCTGGTGATGGCGATGATGATGATGATGATGGTGATGGCGATGATGATGATGATCATGATGGTGATCATGATGATGATGGTGATGGCGATGATGATCATGATGGTGATGGCGATGATGATGATGATGATGGTGATCATGATCATGATGGTGATGGCGATGATGATGATGATGATGATGGTGATGGCGATGATGATGATGATGATGATGATGGTGATGGTGATGGCAATGATGATGATGATGGTGATCATGATGGTGATGGCGATGATGATGATGGTGATCATGATGATGATGGTGATGGCGATGATGATGATGATGGTGATCATGATCATGATGGTGATGGCGATGATGATCATGATGGTGATGGCGATGTGATGATGCTGGTGATGGCGATGATGATGATGATGATGATGGTGATCATGATGATGGTGATGGCGATGATGATGGTGATGATGATGATGATGGTGATGATGATGATGATGGTGATGGCGATGATGATGATGATGATGATGATGGTGATCATGATGATGATGGTGATGGCGATGATGATCATGATGGTGATCATGATGGTGATGGCGATGTGATGATGATGGTGATGGCGATGATGATGGTGATGATGATGATGATGGTGATCATGATCATGATGGTGATGGCGATGATGATCATGATGGTGATCATGATGGTGATGGCGATGTGATGATGATGGTGATGGCGATGATGATGGTGATGATGATGATGATGGTGATGATGATGATGATGGTGATGGCGATGATGATGATGATGATGATGATGGTGATCATGATGATGATGGTGATGGCGATGATGATCATGATGATGGTGATCATGATGCTGGTGATGGCGATGATGATGATGATGATGGT
>BOPN01011052.1:10000-12500 GCA_017312705.2 Penaeus japonicus
GAGAGAGGTAGGAGAAGGAGTAAGTAGAGGGTGGGGGTCGAAGGAAGAAGGGAGAGAGAGAGAAGCACGGGTAGGATGAAAGAGAGGGAAGGAGGGGGGTGGGAGGGGGGAAGCAGTGTAAGAGTAGGAGAGAGGAGATGGGAGAAGGGGGGACGGGGGGGGGAGGGCACTGATGAAGACGGCGACGGGAAGAAATGGCCGCGTTTTGTGTTCCTTGAATGACTCTCGATGGAGCGGGATTTCATTTCTTTTCTATTTTCTTTTTTTCGTCGTCTTCTTTCTATCATCATTATCATTGTTGTTGTTATCTTTATTGATATCATTACTATTATCAATATTAACATTATCATTATCATTATCCTCATCATCATTATATCTTATCATTATCATTGTTATTTTCATCATTATCATCATCATCATTATATTATCATCATCATCATCAATATCATTATTATCACTATTACCATCATTATCATCTTTATTATTGTTTCATTATTTTCATCATTATCATTGTTGTTGTTGTTATTATCATCTTCTTTGTTAATCTGCCTCTTCCTCCTCTTCCTCTTCCTCCTCACCTATTCCTTTTTCTTCCTCTTATATTTCTTCTTCTTCCTCTTGTTTTCGTCTTGATTTCTTTGCATCTTCCTTTCCTTATGTTTACTTTAATTTTATTTTTCTCTTTCTTCTTTTTTATCTTCCTCCTTTTCCCTTTTCCCTCTTCTTCTCTTTCTCCTCTACAACTTCCTTCTTTTCTTCTTCTTCTTCTTCTTCTTCTTCTTCTTTACCTTTGCTCTGTGTTCTTATTTCTTATTCTTCCTTTTCTTCTTCTTTTTCCTTTTCTTTTTTGTTGTCTTCATCTTCTCCCCCTTCTTCTTCTTCTTCTTCGTCACCATCTTCTTTTTCTTTATCTAACTGTTCGTCTTCTTCTACTCCTTTTTCTTATTCTTATTCTTCATTTTATTCTTTACTTCCGCTTTCCTCTGCATGATGTCCATCCATCATGCGGAAGTAAATCTTTTCTTTCTGCCATCTTATTCCTCACCCCCCCCCCCTTCTCTCCCTACCCTCCAGTAGACCCCCTCCCATTAAGTAAAGCCCCCCCCCCCCAACCCAAACCCTTCATCACCCCCAACCCCTTCTCTCTCCACCTCTGTCGCCCTTCCCCTCTGACTCCTCTCACTCCCCTTCCCCCCTCCTCCCTCTCTCTTCCCTCTCTCTCCCTCACCCTTCTTTACCCCTCCCTCTCCCCTCTCCCTCCCCTCTGACCCCCCCCCCCTCTTCTCTTACCCCTACCACCCTCCCCCTCATACCCAGCTCTCACCCCCCACCCCACGACACCCCTCACCCCCACCCCCACCCCCCGACACCCCTCACCCCCACCCCCACCCCCCGACACCCCTCACCCCTCACCCCCATCCCCGACACCCCTCACCCCCACCCCCACCCCCCGACACCCCTCACCCCTCACCCCCATCCCCACCCCCCGACACCCCTCACCCCTCACCCCCCGACACCCCTCACCCCCACCCCCACCCCCCGACACCCCTCACCCCTCACCCCCACCCCCACCCCCGACACCCCTCACCCCCACCCCGACACCCTCACCCCTCACCCCCATCCCCACCCCCTGACACCCCTCACCCTCACCCCATCCCCGACACCCCTCACCCCCACCCCACCCCCCGACACCCTCACCCTCACCCCCGACACCCCCTCACCCCCACCCCACCCCCGGACACCCCTCACCCTCACCCCCACCCCACCCCCGACACCCCTCACCCCCACCCCCGACACCACCTCACCCCCATCCCCACCCTGATACCCTCACCCCCACCCCCACCCCGACACCCCTCACCCCCACCCCCACCCCCACACCACCCTCACCCCCCATCCCCCGACACCCCGACACCCCTCACCCCCACCCCCACCCCCGACACCCCTCACCCCCACCCCCACCCCTCACCCCCACCCCACTCCCCTCCTCTCCATCGCCGCGTCTCTTCTTTGCAATCCCTTTCCTATCCTTTTGATGTGTTTGATTTACGAGCGGCGTTTACGGTCTCGCTCGACGGACTGGAACACGGAATGGACCGGAGCGGAACGGAACGGAATGGTGCGGAACGGTTAGGTGAATATAGCGGGAATGGAACGGTGATGGAACGGAGCGAAACGGAATTAAACGGAGCGGAACGGAACGAAATGGAACAGTAGTTGGATATATTGGGAAAAAAGAGCGTTGACGAAACGGAACCTATAGATGGAACGGGAAAAGGGAACGGGAACGGAGGAGGAATGTAATAGAAAAGAATGTGACGGAACAGAGCAGAGTGAGAGAGAAGTACGTTGGGAAGGGAGGAAGGAACACAGTGGAACGGAGCAGAACGCTAATGGAACATAACCGGACGGATCAAAACGGGAATGGAATGGAACATGGCGGGATCGAAACGTTAACGGAACGGAAGGAGCAAAGTGGAACGGAACAACGATTAGACACCGG
>BOPN01011052.1:15000-18477 GCA_017312705.2 Penaeus japonicus
TTTTAAATCGTACATATATCTAAAGGAATTTATTCTTGTATCATTTTTTTCTTTCTCTCTCTCTCTAATCAAAAGTTGAATAGATGCCAGTCGTTTCTCGAATTGGGGTTTGAGATTAATGTATAAAATAGTCATACCTAAGTTGGGAATGGCGGACTCGGACAGAAAATGGCATGGCGTTATGGCCGTTAACGATTTGAATCTGAAAGTGTAACGGTTTTCCTCAAGTAAATCGGGTCATTTAGGTTTTCTTTTTCTTTATTTTTTTGCTCTATTTCTTCTCATTCATTATCATTATTATAAACTTTTATTTGTGTATGTTAGCCTTTGTAATTTATTTTGCAATCATACTGTGTATCATTCACCCAATGATAAGTAATGATAATAATGACAACAGTAATATTGATGATAATAAGCGGTAAAGGTAGCATCGATTCCATCATTATTGTTGTAATGAAAATGGTATGGTAATGATAATGATGATCATAATCATTGTCACAGTTACGAACAAGAAAAATAATTCAAATGTGTGTGTGCGTGCGTGTGTGTTTATGTGTGTGTGTGTGTGTCCGCGTACGTGTGAGTGTATGTGCGTGTGCGTGTGTGAGTGTGTGTATGTGAGTGTGTGTCCGCGTGCGTGTGAGTGTATATGCGTGTGCGTGTGTGAGTGTGAATGTGTGTGTATGTGTGTATGTGTATGTATGCGTGTGTGTGTGTATCCACGCACGTCTACATGTAAGGGCATGCATGTGTGTACCAACCTACATCCGCGTTTATGTGTCCACGACCGTCGCCACGTGTATCCCCAACAGACACACATATCAAAAATAGATTCACAAAGCAGAAAATTCCCCTCACTTCCTCCTTCCTTCCCCTCGCCTCTGCTGGGACCTTGGCGACGGAGAGAAGGAGGAAGCAGATCAGGCAAAACAAACAAGGAAAGGGATAAACAAGCAAACATTTCAAAAGAATAAACAAAAATAGAAAACAAAGATAAGGATAAACAAGCAAACATTTCAAAAGAATAAACAAGAATAGAAAACAAAGATAAGGATAAACAAGCAAACATTAAAAAGATAAACAAGAAAAGGAAACAAAAGCATAAGATTAAACAGAAAATTAGATTGATAAGTAAATAAGCAAAGAGAGAGAACAAATAAATGACTAAACAGTGAAGCAAATAAATGAATGAACAAGCATGCAAAAAGATAATCAAATAAAAGAGTAAGCAACCAAACAGATAAACAAACACGCATGCGAATATAGAATAAAACAAGTAAAACAGATATATTGATAAACAAACATACGCAAACAAAGAAATGAACAATCAATCAATGAGATAAACATATAAATAAATAAAGACGCAAGCAAATAAAGGAATAAACAAGCAAAGAGATAAATTGATAAACAAACACTCAATTAAAGAAATCAATATGCAAGCAAAAAACAAAACAAAAATAAACTAACTAACTAACAATAAATCAATATGCAAAAACAAATGAGTAATCAAGCCTGTATTCGTTTCTTTGTTGTTTCTTTGAGCTTTTCTGTGTTTCTCTTCATTCATTAATCTGATTATCTTATTCATATATTATATTCATTTATCGTTATATCTCTTCAAATCTAGCTTGTCTGTTATTTCATGGATTTGCCTTTTTATTTGCGATTCTTCCCAATTATCTATTCCTATTGGTTTATCCGAGCGACGATGAAGCAACAGGTTTCGAAAATTTTAGCTTCAAACTCAAAGTAGGAAGTATTTCCTGTCTATATATAGTTATTTTTTTCAGTAATGATAGAACTAAATTCCCGGAATACTTCTTACAAAGCAATATCTTAAGATAAGTTTTATAACAAGATTCCATCGAATAAGACGTCTTATTTCGTTTGAATTCAATTTTCCTTAAAGTCAGAATTTCTGGCTAAATGCATTATACTTCAAAATTCTATTATCGGTTTCAAAGGTAACGCGGCATTCCCCTTGAGATCTTTACTTCCTTTTCCTTCCCATGAATCGCTGTGTTGCCTTTCTGACTGCTTCTCTCTGTTTTTGCCTTTGCTACGCTCTCCATCTCTCTCTCTCTCTCTTTCTCTCTCTCTCTCTCTCTTTCTCTTTCTCTTTCTCTTTCTCTTTCTCTTTCTCTCTCACTCTTTCTCTCTCTCTCTCTCTCTCTCTCTCTCTCTCTCTCTTTCTCTTTCTCTTTCTCTTTCTCTCTCTTTCTCTCTCTCACTCTCTCTCTCTCTCTCTCTTTCTCTCTCTCTCTCTCTCTCTTTCTTTCTCTCACTCTCTCTCTCTCACTCATTCACTCTCTCTCTCTCTCTCTCTTTCTCTCTCTCTCTCTCTCTCTCTCTCTCTCTCTCTCTCTCTCTCTCTCTCTCTCTCTCTCTCTCTCTCTTTCTCTCTATCTATCTATCTATCTATCTATCTATCTATCTATCTATCTATGTGTGTGTGTGTTTGTGTGTGTGTGTATGTATGTACGTATATATGTTTATTCATATATACATACATCTCTCTCTCTCTCTCTCTCTCTCTCTCTCTCTCTCTCTCTCTCTCTCTCTCTCTCTTTTCTTATATATATATATGTATATATATATATATATATATATATTGAAATTCAAGGCTGATGGTAGACAATTCTTATGCATAATGAGGGCAACCAAAAGAGACAATACTGCTTAGAAAGGTGGCTCTTTATTTAGTTTATTGCAACGTTTCGGTTCCAACCTCTTGAGCCCTTTTCAAGCTAGAAAAAAAAAACTTTTATAAGCTCTGTGGACATTCAGTAAAGCGATACATTAGTAGAGTTGTTCTACTTTCTGATATCAAAACACAGGCTTAAAATTCAAGGTGTCTGCCAACCAATGACAATAATTGTTGCAGAAGAAATATCTTGAGATGAGAAAGTCAACAAAATTAAAGGACATAGTAGCAGCTTCTTCATTGTTATACTGTGGATGGAGTTAATATAGTGTATACAGGAGTTGAAATACATATATATGGTTATATGATTTACACTTATTTCAAAAGCCTAAAAAAATAGTTCACCAAATAAAGTTGTAAATAGCATATTGAGGGAAGACAAGTATCAACAATTAACATAGACAACGTGAAGGGTTTTCAAGGTCATGTAAAAAAAAAAAAAAAAAAAAATGATAAAGTAAGAATAAACAGACAAAAGTTACATGATACATTTAAAGGCTCATGGAAAGGAGATTCAATATGGTCTGAGGCAGTTAAGCTAATTTAAAACATGTTATAAATACCACCATAGAATTAAGAGTTTTTAGACATGGGGAGTGATATGACAGTTAACAGTTTTATAAATGAGATTATAAAATTATTTTTTTCTTTCTAGCTTGGTAATGGCTCAAGAAATAAGGGTTGATACGTTGCAATAAATAAAAAGCCAACTTTTCAAGAAGTATTGCCTCTTTTTGTTGCCCTTACTACGGATAAGAATTGTGTATGTGTGT
>BOPN01011053.1:0-2500 GCA_017312705.2 Penaeus japonicus
GGCGGGGAAATATTGAGAGAAATGTATGTGTGGATATGCATATGTATATATATATATATAAATATATATATATATGTGTGTGTGTGTGTGTGTGTGTGTGTGTGTGTGTGTGTGTGTGTGTGTGTGTGTGTGTGTGTGTGTGTGTGTGTGTGTGTGTGTGTGTGTGTGTTGTATGTATGTATGCATATACATATATGTGTGTGTATATCGATTTATGTATATACAAAACTGGAAGAGAAATAACTCAGATCATAATTATGCAATGATAACAATAATAATAATAGAAAAATAATCACAACAGCAACTATCATAAAAGTGATGATGATGATATACACAAATATAACGTAAACAATAACAATACCAACAACGATAACAAAAGCAATAGAAATAATAGGAATAATGATAATGATAAAGATGATAGTAACAAGAACAACAATAATGATAGCAGTGATGATAAACAATAATGAGAATAGTGATTATAACGATGATACTGCTACTCCTATTAATAACACTAACATCGTCATTCGTATTACTTCCACTACTACTATTACTACTACTACTACTACTACTACTACTACTACTGCTATCATAATGATAACAGCGAGAATCGAACCAGGATGTCTACTTATAATCATAGGAAGGTAACGGAAAAATCAAGTTATCTCATTTCCAAACGCGAGTTCTGAAGCAGGGTATGCCAACGTGACCAGTGACACAACAGGAAACACGAAATCGTACCTACGAGTTGAAATACGAAACATTATTAAGGCTTTCAGATTCCTTCTTTTAACCCCCTTAAGAGAAAGTAATATTATGCAGTATTTTGGTCTTAAACGTGAAATGTTCGGAAGTGCGGCTTATCTACAGGGGTTGTTTTTTGAATGTAGAACCTTTGCGAATGTAATCGTATTCATAAAGAAGATCAAAATAGCTTATTTTTCTATAGTGAACATCCGAAAAATTCCACGAACTATTTCATATGTAAATGCGATCAGTGTGGCTGAAAGGAAGAGGGAAGAGAAGGAGGTACATTATCTGCTAGAATGCACTCCAGGAGACAAGAACTAGTCCAGCATGAAGAAACAACAACGCATTCGGAATGAAACACCGGGAATCCTACTTAATATTAAGGGCTAAAATACATTGTATAGAGACTACTGCGTTCTAAGGGTAAGAAAACAAACAAACATACACCAAGACTAGTTTTGTGTACGAACAAAACACAATTGTTAACAAGACACGCTATGAATATGAGGGTATCATAAAGGAAATTATAATAATTTTGCGTGGGTACGTTTATTTGTGATGTTCTTTTTTTTTTAATCAGAAAAGATAATGTTGCGTATCTGAGAAGAATGTTATTTCCTCCTTCTATAAATGCAACGATAAAATACATCAGAGTATAAGTGTTGTGGGAGAGTGTAATGAGCTTGTGAGCGTCCGTGCGTGCGTGCATGATCAGTGAAACGCAGCTGAAATGATTAACATTAAAAAAAATAGTTTGATGATATCGCATGAAGCACGGCTGATATGTTTAAGCTTTTGTCATAAATTCAGGATATTACGATAACAACGCGCACTTCTTTGAACAGCTCATCGGATTCCTAACCTAATCTGCAAGTTTATAGAATTAACATTTGAACTCTGATAGATCTTTTCAAAGCTCTATTATTCAGATTCGCCCTTGGAAATAGGTAAATAAAACGTGTACTTTACTGTCATTTTGTGCATGTACTATTTTTTAAGCAAATATCATATTCATCGCATGTATGTAAATGAATTCTGAATTCTGAATCATGATTTTAGGATAGGTTTTATATCACGAAACATATCATTGTAATTCTCATTTCTTCTTGTTCTTGTTTTCTTATATGTTCATACACACACACACACACACATCTACATATAGATAGATAGAGAGATAGATATGCTGTTAATAAGTTGAAATCTAATAAAAATATAAAACTGTATCCTGTGTCCATACTTAAATAATTCAATAGAGTTCCAATTTCCTTTTTTTCTTCTTTTTTTCCATTATCAGGTAGCCAATCTCTACTGAATTAGTTATATTTTGGCAAACACCGTTTCTTCATTTTTTTCACGTTAGTATAACTGTCTTGCTCCCTGTTCGTCTCTTTTGCTTAGTCAACGTTTTGAACGTTACTTATTAAAAAAAAAAAAAAAAAAAAAAAAAAAAAAATCGCATTAAAGGGTGAACCAAGGTAACTAGATTGTAATATACTTGCACTTATAACGTATTCACTGTATTATTACTATTCACAAGTAACTCGTTTGCTGTTGTTTTTTTTCTACCATTAATTCATCATAGCATAATTGCCATTTCACGAACAATATGAACAACATACAACAGATGGAGATGTGGCAGGTTAGATTTAAGATTTTCCGCCTCTGGAAAATTTTGGAAATCAGGCTGGTAAATGAAGCTAAGCCCATCTTTACATGAGCAGGATGAAGGAGAACAGTAAGCAGGTGCTGTGTG
>BOPN01011054.1:7500-10000 GCA_017312705.2 Penaeus japonicus
TTTCACTGAAATGTTTGGTTTGATAGGGTGGCCTTCAAATTCTATGGTTGTGTCGATGGGGATTTTGGCAATGTTCTGTCGACTACCTATGAATATGCATTGAGTTTTATGGGGATTTAATTTAAGACCATTACTTTCAAAGTATATTTTAGCTTGTGTAAGAGTGTTTTGAGTATTTCTTATTAATGTATTTAAGTTATTTACTGAGTCACTATGGAGAAACTGTGAATCATCGGCGTACTGCACTAGCAGGCAGTTATGAGCAATGGTTGATAAGTCATTTATGAAAACTGTAAATAGGATTGGGCCTAAGATGGATCCTTGTGGAACACCAAAACATATTGGTTGTTTCGATGATATGATTTCATTAATTTTTACAGATTGCGTTCTATTATTCAGATAACTAGTAAACCAGAAAGAATCAATTTTATGGGATCTTAGTTTGTGAAGAAGAATTTTGTGATTTACACTGTCAAAAGCTTTTGAAAGATCACATAATGTGAGTAAATTAACCTGATTTTTGTCTATATTATCATAAATTTTATTAGTTATCTGCAATAACGCTGTTTCAGTGGATAACCTATTTCTAAAGCCATGTTGTGTTTTAGATAATAGGTTATTGGCCTCCAGGAAATTCGTTAGTTGATTTGCTACGATTTTCTCCAAAACTTTAGATAATACAGGGAGTATTGTAATAGGGCGGTAATTATTAACGTCGTCTATATCTCCTGATTTGAAAATTGGTGTTACTATTCCATGTTTCCAAAGCGATGGAAAAACACCAGTGACCAGGGAAGTGTTAATTATGACCGCCAGATAATGTGCGGTTGCTGGTAGACTATCCTTAATAAAGCGCAAAGCAATACCGTCTGCTCCTACAGCATTTGTTTCGCGAAGGTGTTTTATTACTAGGATAGTAGTCTCCACATCAATTGGTTTTGGTCTGAAAATATTAGATGTAGGCATAGCTTGATTTATATTTTGCTGTAATGTAGACGCATTTGTTTGTTCATAAGTTAGTTTACCTATTTTTGAAAAGAAGTCGTTAAAATACTCTGTGCTTTGTGTAGAACTTGTACGATTATCAGTGTGGTGTTTGTTGCTAGGTACGATTGACTTAATAATTTTCCATGTTTTATCCGAATTGTTTTTATATTCTATGAATCTGTTTCTGAAATAATTTGTTTTTGCACTTTGTATTAACTGTTTAACATTTTTCTTTTTTATTTTATAATCTGCCTTAAGGGCGGCGTCATTTCTGTTATTTTTGAGACTATGGTGGGCATTATTTCTGTCTTTAATAGCCCTCTTGATGTCGTCATCTATCCAAGGAGCAGGGGGACGTCTGACGACTCTCGTTACAAGAGGTGCCAACGCGTCAATACTGCTTTTAATCACTTCCGTAAGGATAGTTACCTGTTTGTCTACATCATCTGTTGAAAAGATATTTAAGAGCATCGTCTCTTTAGATCTGATGAGCTCGATGAATGATTGAAGATTATAATGCTTAAGGTCACGAAATGTTTTTGTTATCGGTGGTCGCTTTGGTTTCTTTATATTTAATGTGAGTGTGAGAAGTTCATGGTCAGCAATATGACACGGGATGACATCCGTATGATGGATAATGTCTGACCTGTTAGTTATTATTACATCTAATAAGGATGAGGTGTTTTCTGTAATACGTGTAGGTTTATCTATAATTTGTTCTAGTTTGTTTTTCTTTATTATCTTAGCTAATTTAGCATTAGATTTAGTCAAATCATCATTTAAATCACCTAAGATAAAGAATGGTTTATTTTTCAATGACATTTCTCTAAAGATTTGTTCTAAGTATTCAAAAGATTCTAAAGTTGCATGAGGATGCCTATAGACTACGCCAATAATAATGGAAGGAAGCATGTTGCTCTGTACGGTAACCCAGACATCTTCTACGGCAGTATTATTAACTGCTGTAGGAGATATCATGGTTGATTTCAGGTTATCCCGTACATACATACATACTCCTCCTCCACGCCCTGCATCGCATCTATAGATATTGAAATTTGGAACGGTTATGAAATTACTAACCATTTCCTGGTGGAGCCATGTTTCACTGATGCACAGAATGTCTATGTTTCTCTCCTCAATTAGCATTTTAATTTCGTCAAAGTGCCCGAGGAGAGATTGTGCGTTAATGTGTTCTATTTTTATGACCTCGTGCGATCTTGTCACAGGCATTGCTGACGGCGATGCCTGGTCAAACGTTCTGGTCGTTCTTGTACTTGTTTCTATTTAAGAACACTTTCACATTTGCGGGGAAAGCGTCTGAGTTTATGAAAATATCTGGCTTTATGTCCTTTCCTCTTACTGACACTGTAAAACTGGTGTAGTAATCATGGGTCATCTTGGTGCGGTGTGCTTTTACACTTGTTATGTTTTCGAATTGTTCACAGAGGTGATTTTCAATGTCCTCTTCATTTGTGTCTGGATGACAGCTGGTAATATAGAGGTACACTGTGTC
>BOPN01011055.1:10000-12500 GCA_017312705.2 Penaeus japonicus
AGAAAAATAGTAAGTAAAGGGTCTGCATTTCCAAGAGAAAGTATCCTCATGTCCTCAGGCCGGTCATGATGATAATGACAAGGTGTAAAGTTTCGGTCTCTGACACGCAGATATAACACAGATTATTGTTTATTTCAACACCGACATACTATATCTTTGTGTCTCTCCTAAAAAGGGCCTTGACCAGGCTGAGGAGGGCTCACACGTGGGGCCTCAGATGCTCCACGCTGGCGCCGAACAGAATCTTCCAGACGCGAGACACTGCAGATGCTGTAAATACGACTGCAAGAACGTGAGCAACTGCAGAATCAAGCCTACATTTTCAATGAATCTCAAAAAATATTTCATAAGTTTCATTCAGCTCATTCACGGTGATATGTGTGTGTGTGTGTGTGTGTGTGTGTGTGCTTGCGTGCGTGTGCATGTATGTCTACACATGCACTCATTAGCCGTATACACCGGTATATTTTTCTATTTGGATAGTGAGAGGTATCTAATCTAAAACATAGCTTTCTTTCTCGTTGGTATAGAACTCTAACTGAGCCCTCCTCTACGGGTCCCTTTCCCATTCTGACTTACTGCATTTCTCTTTTTTCATTTCTTTATTCTTACTCTATCTTCCTCTGATCACCATGGTATGATATATTTCTTCTGGTGTTCTAAAAAAATGTAACTCTTACCAGCACTAATGCGTATAAAAAGTCTTGAAAGAAAGTAGCTTTCCACGTCTTCGTGACCCCCCCCCCCCCTTAATCATCACATTTATGATAACGATATTACTATGAATTATGAATATGTATAGATACAGTGTAAATGGCAAAGAGTGATTCGTTTTGTTCCGTTGAATGAACACCAAATGGTGAAAAGTCTACTTAAAACAAACTGTAAGAGCTCGCTATTCCTAAACATGTCCGGCTTCACAATAACCACTGAAGAAAGTTTGTTGAAAGAATAATCTGACAGATAAGTCTGTCCAGCATATGCGACTATCAGTGTTGATGTGCTACATTCTTCGTAGCTCACAGCAAAAATGAAGCTCTAGTCCGTGACAAAATGCATACGATTGTCTCGTTTATATTATTTACTTCCTATATTCATTTCATCTATGTCTGCGTTCAAGAAGCGCCATGTTAGACTGTTCCCTTATTAACTTGTCCTCGAGCGGAGGCACACACCATGTCAAAAAGTGCTAGACCTTACTCGACGACACTATCGCTTTAGAACGTTTAGTGAAGAGTATGAAGATATTTCAGAATGTATTTGTTTTCATAATTTTACTCTGTGATATTATCTTTAAGTCGTTTATTTTGCAAACTAACGCATTGTACTAGGAGTATACGAAGTCAAACGGATCCTGTTCTCCCGGTGAAGTAGCGTCCCCTCAGTTACTGACCAACCAAAAACATCTTTCCGGTACCTTTGCATGATAACATCATTTGATATACGAACAGAGAAATTAAATAATCAAATCAATCGCACAATGAAGTCCTGAATTACTACCTAAAGAGAAGGGGAACTGTTTATTTTCCTTCTTGAAAAAGGTATCATTAAGCGATATTGATCAGCATTGCATTGTGAATGCTGCACTGAAGACTATGTAGGGTAGAACAGCTGCCGGGAGGGTGTGGTTGTACGGAGCCTCAGAATTTGGCTTCCATCCAGCTACTGAGACGTGGTGCGGGGTCGCATCTAATGACATTGATAGTATGGGGGTAACTGTTAACCCAAGGCATGATGTTCCGTTGGTAATATACTTAATGAGGAAACGCAGGATTAATGGTATTTGGACACAGTGCAAGCAAATGGTGACTAAAGGAGATGGCGATGCGAAGTCCTGAGGCTCGATGAATATTAAACGCTGTTGACTTCCCTCAAAACTCCTAAACCCTTAACCAACGCCTCCGGATGCATGATAAATGCAGTGCATCACTTTTTAGCTCTGTGTTCTTACGCTATTCCCATCATTGAACATCATCCTTCGGCAATTGCGCTATTACAGCTGATCATGTACCTGTGCTGCTGAGGACAAAGTTCTCCTGGTGGGGAAGGCCTGGGGTTGGCGACCGCCTGAACCTCAAAGACCATATCTCTCCAGCTGCCTCAGTCCTCCTTTCTTTTCTCTATTCATTCTATTGATTTATTCTTGGATCAGCATATTTTTTTTTTTACTCTAGTTTCACGTGCCAGAGGTTTAAACAAAAAATATTTAGATAAAGAAGAACCGTTTCATTTGTAAGGGTCAGATACTTCAAACTTATTTATTTGTTGATTGATATATCTATTTATTTCCTTTTTTTCCTTTTTAGGTGAACGTCTGCGGTGTAACAAGTTCGCGTACACTACTTACCATAATTTCATTTGTATTTGCTATAGTCTATGCAGTATATCATAATATTGCCAACAAATCTAAATAATTGCTTTTGTCAGTTAACCATATTCAAACATAACATGCAATACAAGTAGAACAGACCAAACAAAGGCAAAAAAGAGTTATAAGGTA
>BOPN01011056.1:5000-7500 GCA_017312705.2 Penaeus japonicus
GCGGTTTAAGCACGGCCACGCATGTCTATATGTATTTTCACGTGTATGTGTGTACGCATATGTGTGTGTGTACGCATGTGTAAGAATGCGTGGAGGACGAGATAAAAAAAAAGGAATTTCAAAATCGGCTCTAAGGAATTGAATTTGTCTCTTAAGATTCCAGGTTCTGCTTCCAAGGTCAGGTTTGACGAGCACTTATTGACTTAAGGTGCATATCATTACTGAGAAGATGCGGTTTAAGAGCTTTTAGTCAAATATGATTTCCGGAGATTACGAAACGGCTGAAGTTCGGAGATTATCGTTTTTTGTTGTTGTTGTTGCTGTTGTTATGATTATCTTTTTTTATCAATGTCATTATTATTAGTATCTTTATCCTCATCATTATCATTACTATTATTGTTGTGGTTGTTGTTATAATTATCATCATTATCATTACTATTATCGTTGTGGTTGTTGTCATAATTATCATTATTATCATCACTATCATAATCATTATTGGTTTTCTTGTCATTATCATTACTATTATCATCATCCTCAGTAGCAGCAGTAGCAATAACATCATCATCGCCATCATTATCATTTAAATTTTCGTTTTTTTCAGCACTTTCGAGGTAAATAAACCCAAATCCGAAAGAATTCCAACAAACGAAACTAATGGCGGTCATCAACGTAATCACCACAATAAGAAAAAGAAAAAAAAGAAAAGAAAAGAATTCAAGACTTTCCAAGAAGTTTCGAATCTGACTCTCCATCGCTTCGCAAATGGTCTATAAAAATCCGACGCTGTTTCGAATCCCTTTCCGAACCCGACGTTCCGGAATGGGGTTCGTTATTATGGCGTTTATACCGCGCGTCTCTAAATCGGCTCTCAGTTGATGGTGAGACGGCGAGGCGGAAGGACGTGTGACGCTAATCCCGCGATTAAATCTGATGGATGAGATTTCAATGGCGCTCAAGGGAATTAATTAATTGATTGATCAATTCCAGAAATCTTAGGGGGTGTTACTTTTGCTTTGGTTATCGTTGCTCGTTACTGTATATTTTTGTTGTATACTATCTAATATTTTTTTTATCATTATGATAATGAGGATGATAGTAATAATGATAATGATAGTTATTATCATAATTCTCAAAAATGTTTTTTCATTTATTGACATATATTGTTATTGTTACTATTGTTGCTATTATTATCATTATTATCATTACTGAGGTAAATGCTTATATATATATTTTTTTTCATTAAAATAATGTAAATAGGTCACCATAAGTCTATATGTTAGATAATTTGAATTAACAATTTTAAAGGTTTTTTCGATGTAGAGGGTGATGTTAGTAATATTATAAGTAATAGTAATGGTCATAACAATATCAATAGCAGTAGTAGTAATAATAACAGCGATAACAATGATAATATCAGTAATTGCAATAGTAATGATAACAACACTAGCGATAGTAATGATAGCCGCGTTATAGGATAGATACGAGCCCCTTGCTACATATATATATATATATATATATATATATATATATACATATATATGTGTGTGTGTGTGTTTATGTGTGTGTGTGTGTGTGTATGTGTGTGTGTGTTTATGTGTGTGTTTGTGTGTATGCGTGTGTATGTGTGTACCAATGGATTCATTGCAATATGAACACTTGAACATCAGATTCTAAACCTCTATACGACATAACTCCGTATTTTGGTTCATGATAAGAGCACAGAATATAACTCATTTTTACGGACCTCATCTGGAAACTAGAACTTTGTACTTGCCACGGCTAACCTTGCCATGAGTAATCGTAATAGTATTAAGAATGAGTAGTGGTTATGATAATCATGATGATATTATCATATATTTAACATTAAGGGAATAATAATAGTAGCAATAAAAGGAGGAGGAAGAGTGAATGAAAACAGTTACGAAAAAAAGAAGATAAATATAGAAAACAAAACAATAAGATTAGGAGGAGAAAGATGATCATAGAGAAAAACAAAAAAACATAAGAAGAGATAAAAGCTGTAAGAACGATAAGATCCCAACCGTCTGAGAAGACTAGAAGGGAAAACGAGCCAAGACTCCCTGCGGTCGGACGAAAAGTAATCAGTATCGTCTGGAATTCGTATAGACGCTCCACGCATCATCATTTCTGGCCGTCATATGTGGGATATATATAGATGTATATATATATATATATATATATATATATATGTGTGTGTGTGTGTGTGTGTGTTTGTGTGTGTATGTGTTTGTGTGTTAGTGTGTGTTTGTGAGTGTGTGTTAGTGTGTGTGTTTGTGTGTGTGTGTGTGTGTTTGTGTGTGTGTTTGTGTGTATATTTGTGTGTGTGTGTGTGTGTGTATGTGTTTGTGTGAGTGTTAGTGTGTGTTTGTGTGTGTGTGTGTGTGTGCGTGTGTGTGTTTGTGTGTGTGTTTGTGTTATAGTGTGTGTGTGTGTGTGTATCAGTGTGTGTTTGTTTGTATTTGTGTATGTGTTTGTGTGT
>BOPN01011057.1:0-2500 GCA_017312705.2 Penaeus japonicus
ATATATATATATATATATATATATATATATATATATATATATATATATATATATGTGTGTATATATATCTATCCTTGTCCTACCATTTCTTTCTTCCCTCTTCCTATCCTTGCCGTCCCTGCAGCCCCTCGCATCTTCCTTCTCTTCCCCTCTTTCCCTCTTATCCTTCTCTCCCTGTCCCATTTTCTCCTTCTTTCCCCTCACGTCTCTTCCTTTCCCAACTCTTTCTGCCTTCTCCCTATCCCTCTCTCCCCGTCCCTATCTCTCCCTCTTTCCCTAAATCCCCCTCTCTCCCTTTTGTCCTTTCTATCCCTCTCTTTCCGTCCCTACCCTTCCATCCTTCTCTCTAACTCTTTCTCCTCGTCCCTATCTCTCCCTCCTTCCCTGTACCCTCTCCGACTGCCCCTATCCATCACTCCTTATCTCACCCTCCTTTCTCCATCCCTATCCATCTCTCCTTTACTTTTCATATCAGAAGACTATGTCGTCAAAGAGGCTAGTCTGTATGACGTTTCATTTTTTTTCTTCTCTTTTTAGATTTAAAATGCATTGATTGTTCTGATCAAAAAGAACATTGCAATCAATTAGTTTATCTACCCCCCCCCCCCCCTCCCTCCCTTCTCCTCCTCCTCCTTTACTACGAGGACCTGCCTCTCCCCTCTGTCTCCTTCATCACTTCTCCCAGGAGTCGAGGCACGAGGCAAGCAGACCCCGGTTCGAGCTCAATGGAGGCGGAAGTCATGCAGTCCGTGCTAAGGAGGATTGGACCCTCAGCTCGTGACCTCAGCCCTTAATGGTAACCTAAGCTCGCTGGAACCCCCACTTCCTCCACCGATATTTTCCTTAACGGCCCTTCCAACCGTCTCGAAAGCGGTGCTTGCTTTAGCGAAGTGCCTTTAATGGCCAGGAACATCTTGTACAGATTGTAGGGAGAATTTGGGAGGATACTGGCAGGACTGGGAGCGTGTGTGTTTGTTTGTGTGTGTGTGTGTGTGTTTGTATGTGTGTGTGTGTTGTGTTTGTATGTGTGTGTGTGTTTTGTGTTTATGCGTGTGTTTTGTGAGTGTATGTGTATTTTGTATGGAATGGCATGATCTGCGTTAGGTAATTTCTGGAGATTTGATAAAGCAATCAAAGATTCAGTATGAAAATGGCAATGATTATAAGAACAACAGAAACAACAACAAAAATATCATCGTATGAATAATTGTAATGATAACAAAAATATTGATGACAATTATGATAAGGATAATAATGATGCTGATGGCAAAAGCAATATCAATTATTATAATCGTAAGGATGACATTGGGTATAACAAAGCAAATGATTAGATAATGATAATAGTAAAAATTAAGAAAGTTATAATGATAAAATTATGTTGATAAAGATGATGAAAATTGAAATACCAATAAGAAAAATGATAATGAGGATAATCATGATAATAATGATAGTAATGATAACGATAATAATAATATCAATGACATAATGATAATGATATTGATAATGATGACAGGGGTATCAATAATATCAATGAGGATAATCAATATAATAACATTAAAAATGATAACAAACATATATTTAAAGACAGTAATTATAGGGATGATAAAAAACAGATAATGAATACATTAACAATATGAAAAATAGTGATAATGATAATGATATTGCTATTGATAATAATTATAATGATAAAAATGATATAAGAGTATCAAGACTGATAACAAGAATCATGATAGTTTTAATAATGAAGATTGTAATAATGATAAAAAAATTGATTATGATATCCATAACGACAATGATAATAATGATAATAACGACAATAATGATGATAATGATAATAATTATAGTAATGATATTCATAATAATAATGCTATTGACAATAACAATAGAATTATTTATAATGATAGAACTAATATAAACGATAGTAATAATAATTATGATTAGGATAGTAATAGTTATGATGATGATAATGAAACTTATATTGATGATAACTATAATTATAATTATGGTGATAATAGTGATAACAATGATAAGAATGATAACGATGATATTGCTGATATCCATGAAAAAATGCTGATAATGATGACAACGTTAATTATTATAACAGTAGTAATAATGATGATCATGATAATGATAATAATAATGATAACAGTAATAATGATAAACCTTTTATAAAAATAATGATAGTAGTAATGATAATAGTAATAATATATATATATATATATATATATATATATATATATATATATATATATATATATGTATATATATGCAATAATGTACTTCGTAACATATAATATGTATATTTTTCCTTTCCCCCTATCCCTCTCTCTCCGTTCCTACCTTCCCCTTTATCCCTGATGAGAATGATAATATGGTAATAATAATGGGACTGATAAGGATGATAATGATAATGATAATATCAATGATAAAACAGGAAAAAAAAAGATAAAATAATAATAATAATAATAATAATATTGATGTTGATATTGACAATAATATT
>BOPN01011059.1:10000-15000 GCA_017312705.2 Penaeus japonicus
AAATAGCAAGATCAGTAATAGTAATAATAACAATAACAACAATAATGATAATGAAAATAATGAAAAATAATAATGATACTAGTCACAAACAACAATAATAATGATAAACAATAATAGTAATAATGATAATAGCAATGATAATAATAACGATGATGATAATATAACATTAAAAAAAGCCGGAAGGAGTCGCGAATGCAACATTAATATAACATTAAAAAAAAAAAAAAAAAAAAAAAAAAAAACGGCCGGAAGGAGATGCGAATGCAACTGAACGAGGTTGCATGTGCAAGGGTGTTGATGATCACATGTTTAATGGAATACATGCATACGCAAGTGTGATATAGATATTATTAATGTTTGAATACTTGTGATAATGATGATGGTGATGATGATGAAGAGGAGGAGGAGGAGGTGGATAATGATGGTCATGATAATGATGTTGATGAAGAGGAGGAGGAGAAGGAAGTGAATAATGATGGTGATGGTGATGATGATGATGTTGATGAAGAGGAGGAGGAGGAAGTGGAATGATGATGATGATGATGAATAGGAAAAGGTGGAAGAGGATAATGATGATGATGACAATGATGATGAAGAGGAGAATTTGGAGGAGGAGGAAGATATTGATGATAATGATAATGATAATAAGGATAGTAGTGGTGATGGTGGTAGTGATGATGGAAATAATGATGATGACGATAATATTGAAGATAATGATAATGATTACGATAATCATAACAACAATTACAATAATTAAACATAACAATAGTGGTAATAATAACAATAACAATGAAAATGACAATGATGATGATGCTGGTATCACTGATCCTGTAACTACTACTACTAGTTGCAATGTTGATAGCAGTACTAGTAGTAATTGCAATGATGGTGATTAAGAAGACGTTGAGCGTTGATATGAATTATCTTATTATCATTATCTTCATTATTGTTATCATCATCCTTTCCATTACCATTATGATTGTTACCGTCAGTATCATAATCATAATGAAATAATTATCCTCATTGTTGCTATTATGATTATCATTATTATTATTATTACAATTATCATTATTATTATCATATTATAATGTCATCATCATCATCATTATTGTTATCATCATTCTTTCCATTATCGGTTGTTGCCATTATGATTGTTATCATCGGTATCATAATCATAATGGAATAATTATCATCATTGTTGCTATTATGATTATCATTATTATTATCACAATTATAATAATCATTAATATTATTATTATTATAATGTTATTGTCATCATCATCAACATTATTGTTATCATTACCATTGTCATAATTGTTATTATTATTATCATTATCAGGATTATTAATATCAATAACATGATTATTTTCATTATATTTATTACTATCTGTTACTATCATTATCATCATAATCGTTATCATAATCCTCCTCCTCATCATCATTACCGTCATCATTGTTATCATCATAATCATTGCTATCATCATCATCATTATTATCATTATTTTTGTTGTTGTCTTTATCATCATTATTACAATAATCATAATTATTGTTATCATTATCATTATTATTATCATCATAGAGCGCCTATTCGATGGGATAGGACATATCCTACATTTTTCCGTCCCCAAAAGTGTATCGCACGATCCTATCAGCTTTCTGCGGTTACATTCCGAGTATTTTCGCAACATTTTGATAGCACAACGCGAGGCGCTGGGGAATCCCCCTCCCAGTGTGAAGGTGTATCCTGATTTTACGCTTCGTCTCTCTAAAATGAGGCTAGCAGGTGAGAATGAGGCCGTTCCAATCTACATTGTCCTCCCCATTCAAATAATGTATTGCAATAATGATTCTGATGAGGTCATCGAAGGATGGACTCGATACCTCGTCAATGAGTTGGAGGATCTCCTCAGTCAGACTGAAGGGTCTGGCTTTACCCTTGAGAGGATTGTTAGCTTTGATATAAGTCTCATGCAGATTGGGGCTTATTCAGCCCTCGGTGATCATGTGCCTTACCCTAAGGGAGTTAGGGGGAGGAAATCCATATTCAACCCCATGTCGAATAAGATGTCGTGCTTGCTGCAGTGTATTGAGATTTCCAGAATATTAGAGCAGTATCCACATTTGACTCAAAAGACAGATATTGATTTACACTATATTTTGGAGGCTGGGAAATATAGTGGGCATTTAATTTGGGATGATTATAAGCAGAAAGTTGCCTGGGAAAATATTGGGAAATTAGAGAATCTTAATGAATTGTCTATATTCATTTACAAAATGACTCCTGATTCCTCAGTTGCTGATGGTGATAACCGAGGGCGTTCTAGGAAATTCATGATTACTTTAGCAAGGAAGGGATCTGATAGATTTCTCAATAGAATCGTTCATTTGTTGTTGCTAGGAGAGTCTCACTGTGCCCTCATCAAAGACTTTCACCAGTTTGTATCGGAAGTTACGCGATCTCATAAACCATATCACTGTCGGTTATGTCTGACCGCTGTGAGTGATCAGGTGCTGTATGACGAGCACTGTAAGCTCTGCGATGCCTCACAAACCATTGTTTATCCTGAACCAGGTAGTTATCTGTCTTTTAAACATCCCCATAAAACCTTTCCTCCCTCACATGTAGCATTTTTTGATATGGAATGCATTATCGACAAAAGCTGCGGTGATATAACCCCTACGTCCGGAGTAAGAGCGATGCATCGAGGGATTGCATATAGTTATATTCTTATAGATCGAGAGGGTAGAATCATAGATTGTTTTAGATATTGTGGGTCTGATGCATCCACTCATTTCATCAAACGTCTTTCGGGTGTTTGGTGGAGTGTTAGACAAACTATGCCCAACTATCCGCTTCATATGACCTGGAAGGACAGCCAGCAATTCAAAAAGGCGGATGTGTGCTGTGTGTGCGGTACTCGCTTTGCAAAAAACGTGGTGAAAAATCGTCATCATGATCACATGTTACGACGTAACAATTATTTGGGTGCGTGTTGCACGCGATGTAACCTTCAGATGCGAAACCAGAGAATGCTACTGCCGGTTTTAATCCATAATATGAGCTACGATATTTCTATCATTCTGAAGGAATTGACCCTGGACATACCGATTCAGATCTTACCCAATCATGGTCTAAAATATTACCACGTTCGGATTGGTGACTTGGGTTTCTTGGATACTATGGCTTTTATGAGCGGTAGTCTAGCCAGCATTGCCAAGACTCACATTGATTCAGGAGGGAGCTTGTTCTACTCGAAACAGATGATCAAAGCCCTTCCTAGTGCTTCCCACCCACATCTTCTCTCGGGGAAGCAGGTCTTTTGTTACGACTATTTGGATGATGAATCGAAACTGGAGGACACCTCACTCCCGCTGCAGAGAGATTTCTTTAATGTGTTGACTCAGGAGCACATCTCAGATGAGGATTATCGTCACGCGCTCGATGTATGGCGGTTGTGTGGGTGTACTTCGCTGCGTGATTACCTTATGTGTTATTTGGTGTGCGATGTAGGGATGCTGGCTGATTGCTTTTCTGCGTGGAGGGCGTGCCTGCGCGATTCATATGGCCTTGACTGTGTTAATTATGTGTCCTTACCCGGATATGGGTTCGATTCCTTTTTAATGTCGAGCAATTTGAAGATTGAACTGATATCGGATCCGGAGTTGGGAAAACTAATAAGAGATAATGTAAGAGGAGGCTTTACGACCGTTGTTCGAAATTTTGCCATGGCTCGGAATAAGGACCTGGGTAATAATCTACCCGATAAAAAGAGCAATTACATTCTTTACATTGATTTCAACAGTCTTTACGCCGGCTGCATGAGTTGTAAATTACCCATAGGAGACATCCGACGGTTAAGTGACACAGAAATGCAATCGTTCTTAGACACGGGCATTGCTAATCATGACCCTGATGCCGACATTTCCTACTGGCTTCTCATAGATACCTTGCCGGTGTCCTCGGAGGTTGCCGAAAGAACGGATGAATTGCCGCTAGCATTAAATCATTTGAATGTAGACTTCAACCTTTTATCTGAATATCAGCAACAGCTGATAGGAGAACGTGGGTTGAAGTACCCTAGCAAAAACAAGAAATTAGTCGCTTCACATCTCCCTCAACGCAATTATCTCGTTTCACTTAAGTTTCTGCAATTATTGATGACGCTTGGTTTAGAAATTGCCCAAGTCCACTCTGTCTATTCGTTTACTCAGAAAACATTCCTCGAGCCTTTTATCAGAGGTAACATTGAGAGGCGAGTACAAGCTGTGGGGAAGAGCAGGCAGATGGCATTCAAGTGTCTGAGTAACAGTATTTTTGGGAGATGCTTGCTGAACCCATTGAAGAGGTCCTTGAACACAAAAGTCGTTACCAAACGGGGAAAATTTCTAGGAGTTGTCAGAAATCCCCTCTTCCAAAGGATGTTCCCTCTGCGAACATATAGAGTCATTACAGTCTGTAAAAACCCTGTTGTTTATATGACACAACCGCAATATATTGGGTACCATATTCTAGAGTTGGCGAAATATCAGTTATACCATTTCTGGTATACAGTCATGAAAGATCACTATAGAGAACGTGCTTCTCTTATATATAGTGATACTGACAGCTTTATTTTATCTTTGGAGACCGATGATTTGAAAAGTGAGCTTTTGAGCTATCCATTGAAAGAGTACATTGATCGCTCGAACTTTCCTGCCGACCATGAATTGCATGATGGCACCAGGAAGGGTCAACTCGGGCTGTTGGAGATCGAAACTGGACATGAAATGATTAAGGAGGTCGTTTGTCTACGCCCAAAAATGTACTCTATTTGACTTGATGATAACAAAAGCAATATGGCTGTGAAAGGTGTTCCGATAGCTGAGAAAAAGAGACTCACGCACGAGATGTTTAAGGATGTTCTCTTTCATTCCAAGGATCATAAGTTTAACCAACATTCTATCCTTAATAAGAAAGGGACAATGTTTACAGTACAAAGTATGAAGAGAGGTTTGAGTAA
>BOPN01011060.1:0-2500 GCA_017312705.2 Penaeus japonicus
TATGTGTGTGTGTGTGTGTGTGTGTGTGTGTGTGTGTGTTTATATATCTTTATATGTATGCACAGAAAGAAAGAGAAAAGGGGATGGAGTGATGCACACATATAAACTCTTCCCCATGCACACACTAACGCACCACACACACACACACACACATGAGAAAACTTAGCTTTCCAAACCAGTACATCATCCCATGTCGATAACACAGACTGAGTAACTCTCAGAAAAAAGGTATTCCTGATATATTACCCGTTCTGGTGAAACTTGCATTAATTTCAAAATGATATATAAAGATCAACATTCTATTGTAGCATATTTTTTTGAAAGAAGGTTCCACACGCAACCTTATCGAGGACTTCAACAAAATGTAATCGCTGATACGAACTGCTATGCAAATGGTACGTTAATGATATATTCGGAACAAATTCAACACGATTTAAAGCTATTTTGATATGAAAATGATTGTGCAGTGGAACCGTGAGTAATATTTTGTCAACAAGCATGAAATTACATAAACAGTTGCAAATGGTCATATAATTACCTATCATAATTAGAATGCTAATAAATAACGATAAACTTTAAATTGCAGTTATACGCATTATACATTTCAGGGTAAGAGAGGTAGGGGTGGGGGGGATGAGAGAAGGAAAGAGTGGGAGAAAGAGAGAAATAAAGAGAGAAAGAGATAGAGAAAGAGAGAGAGAGAGGGTGAGTAAGAAAGAGAGAGAGAGAGGGTGAGTGAGAGAGAGAGAGAGAGAGAGAAAGAGAGAGAGAGAGAGAAAGAGAGAAAGAGGGAGAAAGGGAGACAGAGAAAGACTATGCATACAAAAATATAGATGGCCACACGTTTGAACATAGATATCGAGGAAAAGAGATAAGCTGGGTAGGTGCTTCATACCCAGGGTGGTTTGAAGCTAAAGTGTGGTTAACCGAAGTTTGTCGTAAGTGCTTATGTGCCAATTCACTTACAGCTGTCACCGCTGGCAGAGCTGGCGTGAAATCGGAAGCAAGTATGCGTAAACCTTTAACCTTTCCTGTCGGCATATAGTTTCCCTATCATCAGGGCTTCTGGAGTGCCTTTTCGTGGCCACCCACGTCAACTATGCACCATGCTTATAAAAAAGCGTTATAAAATGTCATAGTTGAAAGGAAAGCCCTAGAGGTACGGAGCCGTGGACCACCTGTGTGTAGGACACGCCCTGGTCTCGTACTCAGCCATCTGGGGCCACTGAGTTGCTTTGGGGAGGTAGTCCTTGCCATTCTGCCTGCCAAGCGTGTTAGGGGTAAACGCAACCAGCGCATGCGCAGCGACACCGGCGTAGGACTCGTTATTTGCACAATCTGGAATCGCGAACTCCTGAGGAGGACCTGTCCTTCCGCCCTGGGTGGGGGTAGGCCCGGGGACGACCAAGGAAGTCGTGGCTTGGGCATCTTGATCAAATCTGTCATATGGAAATTGGGATAGGCTGTGCCCTACCCGGCGGCTTGTCAAGAGGGACCCTCGTGGTTGGAAACGGAGGGTGGGACGGCAATGCACTCTCTCCGGGGTCAGTTCCTCTGATTGATCGATGGATATATACACCACGTAGAGTTGAAAACATAAAAATCAAATCATGGAACCTTAAGAATATCAACTTTCCTTTTAACTACTTAAATTTATATCCCCCTTTTCTATACTCGAATGGAACCCCAGTTGACCTCACTTCCCTCTGACCTGTTTCTCCTCATCAGAAAGTCTATAATGGCTCCGGGTTTTATGCGTGAATTTAAAATTTCTTTTTTCCTTCTTCTTCTTCTTCAAAAGTTGATGGGCCACCGGCTGCATTAGGCAACTATCAAACAAGGAAGAATTTTATATGTTTCACCTTAATTTTTTTCTTTAATTTTTGTCTTATCCTTATCATCATTAATTTCAAAACCAGCGACATGAACAGGATCTTATAAATGAGATGATACGGACAGAAATAAATGAATGTTGTGATCATAAATGTATCGTTCGTAAATTTAAAATATACATAGTAGCATAGAATAAAAAGGAAATGAAGAAAAACAAAGGATGATAATTTCTCATGCAAGTTTGACATGACACACACACACAAACACACACAAACACACACACACATATATAGATAGAGAGAGAGAGAGAGAGAGAGAGAGAGAGAGAGAGAGAGAGAGAGAGAGAGAGAGAGAGAGAGAGACCATAGAAATAGAGAGAGACGAAAGAGAAAGATAGAAAGAGACACGAAAGAGAGCAACGAAATAGAAAGACGAGAGAGAGAGAAGAAAGAGAGAGACAGACAGAGAGACGAGAGATAGAGAGAGAAGAGAGAGATAGAGATATAGACGAGATAGAGAGATAGAGAGACGGGATATATATAGAGAGAGAAAAAGTGAGAAATAGAGAGAGAGACGAGACATGGAGAGAGAGACAAGAAGTAGAAAGAGAGACGATATTTCATGAGAGAGACGAGGGATATGTATACATATATATACATATATATAC
>BOPN01011061.1:2500-7500 GCA_017312705.2 Penaeus japonicus
TCTCTGTCTCTGTCTCTGTCTCTGTCTCTGTCTCTGTCTCTGTCTCTGTCTCTGTCTCTGTCTCTGTCTCTGTCTCTGTCTCTGTCTCTGTCTCTGTCTCTGTCTCTGTCTCTGTCTCTGTCTCTGTCTCTGTCTCTGTCTCTGTCTCTGTCTCTGTCTCTGTCTCTGTCTCTGTCTCTGTCTCTGTCTCTGTCTCTGTCTCTGTCTCTGTCTCTGTCTCTGTCTCTGTCTCTGTCTCTGTCTCTGTCTCTGTCTCTGTCTCTGTCTCTGTCTCTGTCTCTGTCTCTGTCTCTGTCTCTGTCTCTGTCTCTGTCTCTGTCTCTGTCTCTGTCTCTGTCTCTGTCTCTGTCTCTGTCTCTGTCTCTGTCTCTGTCTCTGTCTCTGTCTCTGTCTCTGTCTCTGTCTCTGTCTCTGTCTCTGTCTCTGTCTCTGTCTCTGTCTCTGTCTCTGTCTCTGTCTCTGTCTCTGTCTCTGTCTCTGTCTCTGTCTCTGTCTCTGTCTCTGTCTCTGTCTCTGTCTCTGTCTCTGTCTCTGTCTCTGTCTCTGTCTCTGTCTCTGTCTCTGTCTCTGTCTCTGTCTCTGTCTCTGTCTCTGTCTCTGTCTCTGTCTCTGTCTCTGTCTCTGTCTCTGTCTCTGTCTCTGTCTCTGTCTCTGTCTCTGTCTCTGTCTCTGTCTCTGTCTCTGTCTCTGTCTCTGTCTCTGTCTCTGTCTCTGTCTCTGTCTCTGTCTCTGTCTCTGTCTCTGTCTCTATATATATATATATTCATATCCATACACACCCATACATACACCCAAACACCTTTTTTTCCCTTAATTAAACCCTCGATCTGACAGACAAAGCGAGCTAAGATCCCCGACAGGTCATCTTGAATAGATTTTCCAGCATCACCAGACGGGGAACCAAAGATAAAAAAAAAACAAACAATGAAGTGCACAATTACACAGCCTCACAAAATAATATGATAAAAAAAATGATGATAATAATAATGATAATGATAAAAACGATGATTATTGTAATAATTATAATAATAATAATAATAACAACAAAAATATTAATGATAACGATTATCACCAATAATGACAATAAAAACAACAGGAAAACAACAACAAAAATACAATCACAACTGATAAATGAGCAATAAACGCTAAAAAACAACAAAAACAAAAACAAAAACAGGAAGTCAATATCATCACAAACAACAAAAACAACAAACAACAACAAAGAATCAAAACCCGGTTCAAGTCACGTGATGTTTCCTATCACTATAATTACCACTCTGAACTAGAGACCTTACGAATTCAAAGGTTATAAGATTGCAGACTCGTGCAATGTGCAACTATTTCTTTGGAGGGAAAGAGCTCGTGGAATCAAATAATGATGATGATGATGATGATGATGATGATGGTGGTGATTATAATGATATTAACAATAGTCGTGATAATGATAATGATAATGACGATGATAAATTATAATAATAACAATGATGATAATGATAACAAGAATGTTGATAGGGATAATGATGATAACAAATTGTAATATAATAATAATAATAATAATAATAATAATGATTATGAAAATAATGGAATAAAAATTAAATAAGGATGAGGGGAGGGAGGAATTTCGAATGCAAAACATAGGAAGAAAAAAAAAAAGGAAGGAGGGAAATGAAACTTTACAAAAACAGAGAAACACAATTACTTAAAACATGAAAGAACAAAACAAGAGCAACAAATATATATATATATATATATATATATATATATATATATATATATATATATATATATATATATATATATTATATATAATTAAAAAAAAAATCGAAAAAACACTTCGAGATTCCGAGGAAGAAGAAAAATAAGAAGAAAAATAATAATAAGAAAGAGAGAGAGAGAGAAAAAAAAAATCAAAGTCAAAACAAAAACCCATCGCGAAAATAGAACTCGCACTTAACCAAAAAAAAAAAAAAAAAAAACCGCGAAAAAAAGAGGGGAAATAATATCAGCAATCTGTCAACGTCAAGTGTAACAGATACGATGTCCAGAAACCGAGACAGTGCAAATCCGGTCTGATTCCTGTACTGTGAACGACGGTGATATTGTCTGAACGAGATGAAATTCAGAACTGAGCACTTGGAACCACTTATACACTTACATGGACGGGTAATAATGAGAAAAGGGGGTGGTGGGGGAGGGAGAGGAGGAGGAGGAGGGAGAGGAGGGAGTGGAGGAGGTAAAGGAGGGGTGGAAGAGGAGGAGGGGTGGGAGAGGTGGAGGGGTGGGAGAGAAGGAGGAGGAGGAGAAGGAGAGGTGGGAGAGGAGGGAGAGGTGGGAGAGGAGGAGGAGGAGGAGGAGGGAGAGGGGAAAGGGGGGAGAAAGGGGGAGGGAAATGGGAGAGGAGGGTGAAGGAGGGCGAACCCACTCTAAGTTAAACAAGTGCGTCGTGTCTTATCGCACTAACCAATGCCTCTTCATGAGGTCACTTCCGGTCCGAGAGTGGGTTGTGCATAATTCAAGAATCTTTACGTGTTTGGCCGAGGGGGAAATATGCAAATGAGATGGAAGTGTGGTTGAGGAGGAGGAGGAGGAGGAGGAGGGAGAGGAGGAGGAGGAGGGAGAGGAGGAGGAGGAGGGAGAGGAGGAGGAGGAGGGAAAGGAGGGAGAGGGGAAAGGAGGGAGAGGGGAGAGGAGGAGGGAGAGGAGGAGGGAGGAGGAAAGGAGGGAGAGAAGGGGGGGGAGATGGGAGAGGAGAAGGGAGAGAGGGAAAGAAGGAAGAGGGGAGAGGAGGAAGGGAGGAAGGGTGAAGGAGGGTAAGGTAGGGGGGGGAGGAGAAGGAAAAGGAGAGGGAGAGGGAGCGATAGAATGAAAGAAATACAGAAAAAGAGAGAGAAAAAGAGAAAAGAAGTGAAAGAGAAAAGTCCACCTCTCCTACCCCCCTCAAAATAATAATAATAATAATAATAATAATAATAATAATAATAATAAATAAAATAGATTAAAAAAAAATCACAGGTGACCAAATAATCACCATCCCAATATCTATCAAAAAATTAAAAATTCTTCAACAAGCCAAAATTGCAGAGAGAAAACTGCCAGCATTCCGCACATCACAAACACCACGTTCTCGGCACGTGATTTGCACACGTGAGCGCTATCACGTGGACGTGCCCGTGAGAAAAAAACGCCTAAGGGAGAGAGAAAAGGGGGGGGGGGAGAGGGTAAGGGAGGGGACGTGAGGGGAAGAGTGAAGAACGAGGGAGGAATCGGAGTGGGAAGAAAATATGGAGGGAGAGGGAGATAGAAAACAGAGATAAAGGAGAAACAAAAAAGAAAAAAACAGAAGAAAGGAGACTAAGAGGAGAGGGCCGCCGTGAAAAGCCCCTTCCCCCTCCCAAAGGAGAAGAAGAAGAAGAAGAAGAAGACGAGGAGGAGGGGGGGAGGAGGAGGGGGAGGGGGCCTGGAGGAGAGGGTCAAGTCACATGATGGCCCGGGGCACCTTCCCTTACCGCTAATGACACCTTCGGCTGGTGATAGAGAGATAGGGCAAGGGGGGGAATGGAAGGAAGGGGAGGGAAGGGGGGGGAGGAAAAAGGGGGAGGGGGGGAAGGGGGCATCGCTGCGGGCTACCGAAGGAGCTTCTACGTTGGACACTCTCTTTCTCTCCCTCCTCGTATTCTCTCTCTCTCTCTCTCTCTCTCTCTCTCTCTCTCTCTCTCTCTTCTGTTTCCCTTTCTCTCTCCTTCTATATATATCCCCCCCCTCTCTCTCTCTCTCTCTCTCTTACTCTCTCTTGTTGCTTAGCAGGCCCAAGCGAGAGAGAGAGAGAGAGAGAGAACACAGAGGAGGGAACAAGAGCATTTTTCACCGGCCAGGTAATGAAAAAGGAGGAGGAGGAGGAAGGGGGGGAGGAGGAGGAGGAGGAGGAGGAGGAGGAGGAGGAGGAGGAGGAGGAGGGGGAGGGGAAAGGGGAGGGAGGCAGAGGCTGTGTGTTTGGGATGGGGAAAGAGGGGAAGAAGAGGGGGGGCGGGGGCGGGGGCAAGAGAGAAAATAGAAATATGTAGGAAGAGGGATACAGACAAAGGAAGGGAGCGAGCGAGAGAGGGAGAAAAAGAGAAAGAGAGAAAGAGAGAAAGAGGGAGAAAGAGCGAGCGACAAATAGAAGAGGAAGAGAGAGAGAGAGAGAGAGAGAAAGAAATAGGGCGATCGAGAGATAAAGAGAAAGAGACAGAAAAAAAAGAGAAATAAAGAGAGAAAAAGAGAGATAAAGAGAGCGAGAGAGAGAGAACAGAGGAGGGGGAGGGGGGAGGGAGGGGGTATGACATTCTTTTCATGGTCGTTCCGTACATAAATTACCGCGGGAACCATCGTTGCCGAAGCCCCGGGTAATAATAGTCCCAGAGGGTTGATAATTACCGGTAATTAATCAACCTCCCATGCTCGCAGTCACGTGTTAAATGATTGAGTGAATGGCCTTAAAAAAAGGGGGGGGAGGGGGAGGATTGGGAGGGGGGGGCGAGGTATTTGCAAGTCATTGTTTCTGGGGGCGGCGCGGGAGGAGGGGAAACGAGGACGAAGGGAAGGAAAATGAAGGAAGGAATATGAATGAAGGAATATGAAGGAAGGAATATGAATAGGGAAAAACAAAGAGACGAAGGGAAGGAAAAAACAAAGAGAAGGAGGAAGAAAATAACGAAGAGGAAGGAAGGAAAATGAAGGAAGGAATATGAATGAAGGAAAATGAAGGAAGGAATATGAATAGGGAAAAACAAAGAGACAAAGGAAGTAAAAACAAAGAGGAGGAGGAAGGAAAAGCGAGCATGAAGGAAGGAAAAAGATAGAGAAGGAAGGAAAACGAAGGAAGGAATATGAATAGGGAAAAATGAGGACGAAGGAAGGGAAAACAAAGAGAAGGAAGGAAGGCAAACGAATGAGTAAAAACAAGGACAAAGGAAAAAGTAGGGAGGTGAAAAAATGGATAAGAATAAAAAAAGACAAACGAA
>BOPN01011061.1:15000-18443 GCA_017312705.2 Penaeus japonicus
GGGTATTTCGCCACCAAGGTAGCTCGCGATCATTGACTGGCTCGCATCGCACCGGGAGGAGGGCAAGGGAGAGAGAAAAGGATCTTTGGCGTCTTCGCATCTGTCTCTCAAGATGGTGTTTCTTTTCCATCTGTCTCTCAATATGGCATCCTCACTTCTCTCTCTCTCTCTCTCTCTCTCTCTCTCTCTCTCTCTCTCTCTCTCAATATGGCGTCCGCACTTCTGTCTCTCAATATGGCGTTCTCGCTCCTCTCTCTCTCTCTCTCAACATGGCGTCTCCACTTCTACTTCTCGAGATGACGTCTTCCCTTCGCTCTTGGTCTCTTCCTCCTCCTCCTCTTCTTCTTCTTCTTCTTCTTCTTGACAGCTCTTGGTCTCTTCCTCCTCCTCCTCCTCCTCCTCCTCCTCTTCTTCTTCTTCTTCTTCTTCTTCCTCTTCTTCTTGTTACCACACTCAAGTGACTCAACCAGAGGAGGAGGAGGAGGGCACGGAAGAACTACAGGTCGCTTCGTGTCTTCGCTTATTATTACTCAAGACCTCGTTTTTCTTCTTTTTCTTCTTTTTTTTCCTCTTCTTCTTCTTTGTATCGCAAGAGGTTACCCAACACTCCTGAAAACTCCAGAGAAGCGCCGGGGCAGACTGTTGCCGAGGAGCTGTGTTGAAACGCAAGGCGGACGGGCGGGCTGGCAAACAGTCACAGACACACACATACAGACAGAGAGACAGACAGACAAACGGAAACAGACGGAAACAGTCGGACAAACAGCCGAACAGATAGACACAGCCAGACAAAAGGCTTTACAGGCAAACGGACAGACAGACGGCAACACCCAGCCAGATAGACAAACCCAGACAAAAGAGGGGGAAAAAAATACATAAGATAAAAACAGACAAACAGCCTAACAGACGGACGAACGGTAACACTTAGACAAAACCGTCGGACAGACAGACAAACAGAAAGAAAGACAGACAGACAAACAGACAGAAAGACAGACAGACAGACAGAGACAGACAAACGCGGACGAAACTGAGCCAATCAACGAGCTCCTGGCGCACCTCCTCTAGCGATCTCAAAGGCCCCCCCCCCCCCCATTGCGAAACGAAGGAGACGAACACAAGCCGTGCTCACTCATAGGGAGGTGAGGGAGGATGAGGAAGAGGAGGAAGGGGAGGAGGATGAGGAGGAGGAGGGGGAGAAGGTGAGGTGAGGGAGGAGGTGAGGAGGAGGAGGAAGAAGAGGAGGTGAGGAGAAGATGAGGGAGAAGGTGAGGAGGTGAGGAGAAGGTGAGGAAGGAGGTGAGGAGGAGGTGAGGGAAGAGGTGAGGAGGAGGAAGAGGGGGTGAGGAGGAGATGAGGGAGGAGGAGGAAGAGTTAGGGGGGAGAAAGAGTTAGGGGGGAGGGGGAGGAGGAAGAAGAAGAGGAGGTGAGGGGAGGAGGAGGAGGAGGGCAGTGACGGAGAGATACCCATAAACCAAAATGTCTAACTAAGGAATGATGAAAACCCGGATTTCCAGTGAATGATATTTGCATATGTACCAAACTAGGCATCAGATAAAAACAATCACACACACACACACACACACACACACACAAACAACAAGGCGAGGCCTGCCACCGCAAGATGGAAAGCAGAGGCAATATCTACAAATATACAGACAGACACATACACTTACATATGGCACAGGCATAGGCAGGCAGGCAGGCAGGCAAGCACACACACCTCCACAAAGATTATGATTATGATGATGATGAATGAGTACTCTAATTAATAATTTTGCTGCTGATGAATATGACATTACTCCTGCAGCTCCTAATAATACTCATAAACAAAAACAAACAACAACAAAAATACAAAAACAAAAACAAAATAAATAAACACCAATCGACAACAACAATAAAAACCCAGAATTATCCAACATTAAAAAAAAAAAAAATAAATAAAATGAACCCAAGGCCAAGACAGAGATAAGTAAACACACACTCGGGACATTAACGTGACTGACAATCCGGGTGTGGGTGTGGGTGTGGGTGTGGGTGTGGGTTTGGGTGTGGGTGTGGGTTTGGGTGTGAGTGAGTGTGAGTGTGAGTGTGAGTGTGAGTGTGAGTGTGAGTGTGGGGTGAGGTGGGAAGGGTGAGGGAGGGAGGGGAGAGGAGGGGGGAGGGAGGGGAGAGGAGGGGGGGGGGGGGGGGGGGGGGGGGGGGGGGGGGGGGGGGGGGGGGGGGGGGGGGGGGGGGGGGGGGGGGGGGGGGGGGGGGGGGGGGGGGGGGGGGGAGAGGGAGGGAGTGGGGGGAAGTGGGTGAGATGGAGGAGGAAAAGGAGTAGGAGTAAGAGGATGATGAGGAGGGGGAGGAAGAGAAGGGAAAGGAGGAGGAAGAGTGAGATGAAGAGAGAGGATGAGAAGGAGGAAGAGAAGAGGAAGGAGACGGGAGGAGTAAGGGGAGGGAGGAGAGAGAGGGGGGAAGGGAGGGGAGAGAGACGGAAGGAGGAGAGAGAGGAAGGAGGCGGGAGGAGAGAGCGGGAGGAAGAGAAGAGGAAGGAGACGGGAGGAGGAAGGGGAGGGAGGAGAGAGAGAGGGAGGAAGGGAGGGGAGAGAGAGGGGAGGGAGGAGAGAGTGGGGGATCACTTGCACGAGCCCTTATCAGTCCTGTTGCTCAGGTGCAGAAAATTCCAAAAGCCTTCCAGGATGTAACATCAAAATTGAAGGTGTAAAAAAGGAAGGAGGAGGAGGAGGAGGAGGAGGAGGAGGAGGAGGAGGAGGAGGAGGAGGAGGAGGAGGAGGAGAGAGACAAAGAGAGAGAGAGAGAGAGAGAGAGAGAGAGAGAGAGAGAGAGAGAGAGAGAGAGAGAGAGAGAGAGAGAGAGAGAGAGAGAGAGAGAGAGAGGGACAGAGACACAGAGTGAGAGACAAAGAGCGCGACAGAGAGAGAGAAAGAGAGAAAGATAGAAAGAAATAGAGCGAAAGAGAGAGAGAATTAGTAAATGCCCCAAAGATAACCAAAGTTATTAAGCGCGATAACAAAAGACCAGAACCAGGTGACATCGCCACTGTGACCTTAGGCGTTATCGGTCACACACGTAATGGCAGTGATTTTTATTTTACATTTTCTTGAGGAAATTACGATCGTGGTGCGGTAAGTGCATGCGGATATAAAGGCAGATACATACATACATACATGCATACATACATACATACATACATAGGCTAACATGGATATAAAGGCTGATACATACATGCATACATACATACATACATACACACACACATAGGCTGGCATATAAACACACAAAATACATACGCACAGTATAGACACACATATCGACATAGGTAGAAGAAGAAGAAGAAGAAGAAGAAGAAGAAGAAGAAGAAGGAAAAAAAAGAAGAAGAGGAAAGAAGAAGAAGAAGAAAAAGAAGAAGAAGAAAAAGAAGAAAGAAGAAAGAAGAA
>BOPN01011063.1:10000-12500 GCA_017312705.2 Penaeus japonicus
GAAAGAGAGAGAGGACGAGAGAAAGAAATAAAGAGAAAGAGAGAAAGAAAGAGGGGGGGGGGGGGGACTTGGTGAGATATGCGGGCGATGTGAGCTTGATATCCTCTCAATGTTGTGGTATTGCTACCGTGTTAGGTTCTTGGTGTTAATTATGGTTTGCTGTGATAAGGATGTTTTTTTATATATTTTTTTCTATCGTTGTTGTTAGTGTTAATTTTTTTTCTATCCTTTTTCATTGTTATAACTATTGTTATCATGATTGCTATTGTTATTATTATTGTTGTTGTTACTGCTGCTGTTGTTGTTATTGTCATCATTTTCATTTTATATCACTATCATTGTTATCATTATCAATATTGATATCATGATTATTCTTGTATTCTTTATTATCAGTATCACTGTCGTTTTTTATGATCATTATTATCATTGTTATCAGTATCATTCGTATTGTTCGTATTTTCATTATCATCATTATTAACATAATTATTGTCTATACCCTTATAAATATTATTCTTATTATGATAACAATTCTAATGTAATGATATATGATAATTGTAATAACAATCACGACGAGGATTATGATAATAAGGATAATAATGGTAATAACACTGATAATGGTAATTAACTTGACGATGGAAAGGATAATAACGATGATTATACAGAAAATGATAATTTTGATGATAACGATAATGGTAACGATAATAATGATAATGAAGATAAGGCTAATGATAACGATTATCATAATGACGATAGTAATTACGATAATGATAATGATTTAACGGCAATAATGATTGTGATAATTCTTATCATTATCATAATTATTATTGGCGCTTAAAGTATTATTTTTATATCTTTATCATCAACGGCAGAGAGAGAGATAGTGAGAGAGAGAAAGATAGATAGATAAAGAGAGAAAGAGAGAGAGAGAGAGAGAAAGAGAAAGAGGAGAGAGAGAGAGAGAGGAAAAGTGTCATGAAGACTAGAAGAAAGCAATCTTTGTTAACTGTTTCGACCGGGTTGGAACTGGATACGGACACACTCAATTAATTTCATAAAAGATAATTTCGATTACGTTTAGCTTGACAATTTCACATCATAAACTCGCTATCACACAAAATTAAGTTTCGAATAATAATACTGCTTCACATGCGTCAATTATTTTATATAAATACCACTACTGATGACTATCTGTTACAAAAAGAGATCCGGAAAAAGATTCTAATGTAATGATATATGATAATTGTAATAACAATCATGACGATGATTATGGTAATAAGGATAATAATGGTAATAACACTGATAATGGTAATTAACTTGACGATGGAAAGGATAATAACGATGATTATACAGAAAATGATAATTTTGATGATAACGATAATGGTAACGATAATAATGATAATGAAGATAAGGCTAATGATAACGATTATCATAATGACGATAGTAATTACGATAATGATAATGATTTAACGGCAATAATGATTGTGATAATTCTTATCATTATCATAATTATTATTGGCGCTTAAAGTATTATCTTTATATCTTTATCATCAACGGCAGAGAGAGAGATAGTGAGAGAGAGAAAGATAGATAGATAAAGAGAGAAAGAGAGAGAGAGAGAGAGAAAGAGAAAGAGGAGAGAGAGAGAGAGAGAAAGAGAAAGAGGAGAGAGAGAGAGAGAGAAAGAGAAAAAGTGTCATGAAGACACTTGTTAACTGTTTCGACCGGGTTGGAACTGGATACGGACACACTCAATTAATTTCATAAGAGATAATTTCGATTACGTTTATCATGACAATTTCACATCATAAACTCGCTATCACACAAAATTAAGTTTCGAACAATAATAGTGCTTCACATGCGTCAATTATTTTATATAAATACCACTACTGATGACTGTCTGTTACAAAAAGAGATCCGGAAAAAGGACTAAAAAACTAGAAATGTATTTTAAAATACTTGGGCATTTTTTAAACTTGCTGAATCAAGTATTAGCTAATAATCATTAACCAATGTTAGTTATGTTTAGTATCAATAATAAAAAAAGTACATCTAATTAAAAATCTCGTAATAAAAGTGACATTCAGGCAAGAATAACAAAATAAGCCAAGACTTGTGATATATTAATCATTTTGGATCATGAATAAATTTATTCGGAATTATAACTACTAACATTAAATTCTATGAGAGAAAGAGAGAGAGAGAGAGAGAGAGAGAGAGAGAGAGAGAGAGAGAGAGAGAGAGAGAGAGAGAGCATGAGAGAAAGAAAGAGAAAGAGAGAGAAAGAGAGAGAGAAAAAAAAAGAAAGAAAGAAAGAGAGAGAGGACGAGAGAGAGAAGTCGAGAGAAAGAAAGAAAGCAAGAGAAAGAAAGAAAGCAAGAGAAAGAGAGAAAGAAAGAGAGAAAGAAAGAGAAAGAGAGAAAGAAGAGAGAGAGAGAGAGAGAGAGAAAGAGAAACAGAATTCAACAGCCGATGTTCCTCCAGATAATTCCTCCTCGGTGGC
>BOPN01011064.1:0-18433 GCA_017312705.2 Penaeus japonicus
ATCTGTTGCTGACAGATTCCTAGTTCTCATTTCTTTTTATTTTATTTTTGAAACGTAGTTGTATTGCATAGTGGAGAATTGTATTATAAATGTGAAAATCCATATATCAAGTGTTATGAATATACTCTACTTGAATAGTTGTAAAAATAAAAAGTAAATTATCATCCCTCAGGCTTCTCGCCAGTATCCTAGAAATGTGTAAATATGCCACCGCCATCAGATCCCCTTCGGCTACCCATCCAATGGTGTATTTGTCAATTAGAAAACAGCAAAGTCAACGGTCAAAGCGTATTTCGAACTTGAGCAAGTTCTTGCCTGAGAAGCGGAGAATAGCACCCTCATGGATATGTGAACGCACACACATACACACACACACACTCTCTCTCTCTCTCTCTCTCACTCTCTCTCACACATACACACACACACGCACATACACACTCGCAAACCCCGGCCAGACTGTAGTACCAGTCGCTTTTCAAGGGAAATTATGCATATACCTAGATGAAATAATATGAAACCGTAGTATATTTTATTTTCAAGGCCTCCTAACTCGTTAATTTATCTATGACATATATGTATGTTGGTGAGAACTCTATGGGAACTGTTTTTAAACCGCAACATTGTTGCCGATTAAAATTTAATGACATGACTCTATATGTACAAAGATACAGCAACCTTAGGTTTCATAGATATTAAGTAAGCTATTTGAAAAGTCTGTATTGTTGGGACATTTGAGCAAATATTCTTAAACTTTATTTGTCTTAACTAGGCAATTTTTTTTGTTATATTACCTTCTAAAGTCACTCAACCTGGTAAAACTCTCTTTCACCGAGCATATTTGTCTTTTTCCTTTTACAAATTACCATTATTATTATTATTTGTTTTTATTTAGCTGATCATTCTTCATCATGTCTCGTAATAAATAATTTCTTAGGCCTCATTCAGACGTGCGAGATTTGCTCTGCAAACTTTGCTCAAAGTGACGTCAGTTCCGGAGAAACCGCGAGCAAAGCCTTGAAATTAGTCTTCGTAATCCCGAAGTTTTGCTCGTAATTTCACACCCGCCCGCTCTTGCCTCCCCTCCAAGTTCCCTCCTTCCACTTTTTCCCGCTCCTTCTTCTCTCCCTGTTTTCACCCAACCTGAGTTACTATCCTCTCTCCGTTTGTTTGAATAGCATAGCGGGAATGCGCTCCATCATCTGGCAACACGGGAAAGGGGAATTACTATGTGCTATAAGCTCTTGCAATGCCTTAAATCTATTGCACTTCTATCTTAACTTCTGACAAGTAATAACTGCATGAGTATACGAAAATAATGTAAACATTAGAATGCATAGCCTCACGGTTAACGGACGATAAAAGTTACTAATTGACAAGTACACATGATTCATTTGCATGAAACTCCAAGTGTACGAAGAGCTCAACCCCTACTGGCTATCCGTGTATCTTTTTATGTAGCTGACAATACATAAGAGGGAAACAATTAAGGGAAAACAAGCCATTTAAGTTTTGTCTTTTGGTGACATAATCGTCATGACTGAATTTTTTTTCAGTTCACAAACTGATTACATTTTAGTGCAAATCTAGTCATGATCAGAAGAATAACGGGGCCGTATGCTCACACAGCCCGCGCAGTCAGGCCGATCTGCGAGCTCCGAGGGTCATGCTCAAGGCATCATACCCGCCTCGCATGACGTCATGGCACCTCGTAACTTGCGGTGCTCCCGAGCTGCCGTACCGGTGTGAACCCGGAAATAAGTCATGCTAACTCCGACTTGTGCAAGTGAGATATGTATAGATAAGGTTTTATTGGCCGTGTAAGGCACAGTATTATATGTAATATCAATTTATATTGCATCTGTGTCATAAATAGCTCCATTCTCTCCAACCACTTGACACAAAGATGCCCTGTGGAGTCAGCTTACCCTGTGGAGTCAGCGACAGTACATGCTGTATACACGATTGAGCTTTGAGAAAAGAGAGAAGAAAACGTGCAATTACAGATTTGCCAGACGTGAGAGTTTAATCGCTATTTTGATGTTTTGTCACAGACGAAGGAAATATTATTTTTATACTTAAATGTATGTATGAGAAAAATAGATAGGGAGGGAGAGAGAAAGATTGCGTGTGCAGATATGATTGTCAAAGTAATAATTGTACGATGATCATTAACACACACTCACTAACTCATTCTCTCTCTCAATATATATATATATATATATATATATATATATATATATATATATATATATATATATATATATATATATATATATATATATATATATATATATATTCGTATGGGGATGATATCTGAATAGATCATATACATGATAGATAAGTATTAATGATGATCTATCTGATTCATAGGTAGATCATATAGTTATTAAACGCAATGTCTTTACCTTTCAAAATTAATGAATAATATGAGTAGATTTTAGATATTATATTTGGCAAACTTTTTTTTCCAAACCCTTAATCTGTTGCTGACAGATTCCTAGTTCTCATTTCTCTTTATTTTATTTTTGAAACGTAGTTGTATTGCATAGTGGAGAATTGTATTATAAATGTGAAAATCCATATATCAAGTGTTATGAATATACTCTACTTGAATAGTTGTAAAAATAAAAAGTAAATTATCATCCCTCAGGCTTCTCGCCAGTATCCTAGAAATGTGTGAATATGCCACCGCCATCAGATCCCCTTCGGCTACCCATCCAATGGTGTATTTGTCAATTAGAAAACAGCAAAATCAACGGTCGAAGCGTATTTCGAACTTGAGCAAGTTCTTGCCTGAGAAGCGGAGAATAGCACCCTCATGGATATGTGAACGCACACACATACACACACACACACACTCTCTCTCTCTCTCTCACTCTCTCTCACACATACACACACACGCACATACACACTCGCAAACCCCGGCCAGACTGTAGTACCAGTCGCTTTTCAAGGGAAATTATGCATATACCTAGATTAAATAATATGAAACCGTAGTATATTTTATTTTCAAGGCCTCCTAACTCGTTAATTTATCTATGACATATATGTATGTTGGTGAGAACTCTATGGGAACTGTTTTTAAACCGCAACATTGTTGCCGATTAAAATTTAATGACATGACTCTATATGTACAAAGATACAGCAACCTTAGGTTTCATAGATATTAAGTATGCTATTTGAAAAGTCTGTATTGTTGGGACATTTGAGCAAATATTCTTAAACTTTATTTGTCTTAACTAGGCAATTTTTTTTGTTATATTACCTTCTAAAGTCACTCAACCTGGTAAACTCTCTTCACCGGAGCATATTTGTTCTTTCCTTTACAAATTACCATTATTATTATTATTTGTTTTTATTTAGCTGATCATTCTTCATCATGTCTCGTAATAAATAATTTCTTAGGCCTCATTCAGACGTGCGAGATTTGCTCTGCAAACTTTGCTCAAAGTGACGTCAGTTCCGGAGAAACCGCGAGCAAAGATTAAACAAAGAGCAAAAAAAAAAAAAAAAAAAAAAAAAAAAAAAAAAGAGCAAAGAGCAAAGGAGGGAGAGAGAAAGATTGCGTGTGCAGATATGATTGTCAAAGTAATAATTGTACGATGATCATTAACACACACTCACTAACTCATTCTCTCAATATATATATATATATATATATATATATATATATATATATATATATATATATACATACATATATATAAACATACATACACACAAACACACACACACACATACACATATATATGTATATATATATATATATATATATATATATATATATATATATATATATACATAATATATATATAACATATATAAAGTATCGATATAACATACACACACACACATATATAAATATATATATATATATATATATATATATATATATATATATATCTATATATATATATACACACACACACACACATATATATATATATATATATATATACATATATATATATATATATATATATATATATATATATATATATATACATACATATATATATATTGTCCTTCCCATATATCCCCTCATCATTTAGCATCTACCTCGCCTTTCCCGCGCGTCCACAACCTTGTCCTCATTCATCCCCTCCTCATCCACCGTCTCCGTCTCCCCTTCTCGCGTCCCCACAACCTGGTCCTTTTCATCCATCCCTCATCACTCCCAGTCTCCGTCACCACCGCCCATTGCGCATTCCGCTGGTGTTTCAACCCTTGTTTTGTTTCATTGCAAGGAAAACCTGGAAGAAGAATATCCAGTCCCCTTCTCTTTCACCACCCAGCCAGTGTTGCCATCTATTTTTTTTTTTTTTTGAAAAATGAGGATGAATATCAAAAAAAAAAAAAAGAAAATAAAAAAAAAAAAAAAAAAAAAAAAAAAAAAAAAAAAAAAAAAATCTGTAGTCTGTAGATGTTCTCAAAGTATTTCCATGAGGCCTACATATCGTCATAAATATTTATGTATGATTTAATACTTGTAATACTTTTGAAGGATATTACTTTACCACTTATTTTATTATTATTCCTTATCAGATCTTATATTGTAAGTAGAATTTATGTGCAGTACTGTATTTTTTAATATACATCAGGATATAATATTTATGAAGAACCGCAGAAGAATCATGTATCACTATTGTATAGGTGTCGGCTAAATACTTTCGTTGAAAATGTAGGTAATCAAAAGTAACTCAACTAACATCACTGAGGCTGGCTTTATTGTATGAAGTAGTAGCAGTATTTACCTCACAGAGCAACGATTTTTTCTTAAAGTTCCAAAGTTTCCCAAGGCAGTATATATTACCAGCACAAAATTAAAAGTTGTAGATTACAGTACAGTGTAATAAAGCTTATCATGTTATATGAATAGGAGTCTGAAAGACAGTAAGAACATGTCAAGCATTCTAAGCTTCCCAAAGATTATCATACTACTTTTTACCACCAAAGAAAAAAAGCAACAGAGTACAGTACAATGTAATTAGGCATAACATGTTACATGAATGGGAGTTAGTAAGTATTATATAACATGATACATGTTATATAATTTATATGATATGATATATGATATATAATATATAATATATAATATATAATATATATGATATATAATATATGATATATGATATATTATATATAATATATATAGTATAAGATATATGATATATCATGTATATAATATACGATATATATTATATATATAATATATGACGTAAGATATATATGATAAATTATATATTATATATGTTAAATTTAGAAATGAAAAGGTTTAGTTAAGTCCCCCCAAACGGCGGGTCCGTTTTCTTTTACATACGTAATGTCTCCCATGTTCCACCAATATTTGATGTTTTTTATTTTACGCTTATTTACTACAAGAAAGACATGTTTAATTTATGTTACACCATTTATCAGGTGTATATATTTCCATTATGAAGACTATATATTTTAACTGCATTGAAACAGAAGTGTTAATCATTTTATATCAATATAATTTTCTGAATAAATTAGCAGACGCTCAACAACACCACGTGTTTCAATGGCCACCCCAAAGAACATCTGTATTCACTGCACGAATGTGGCAAGAAAACCCCAAATTTTTGGTGCCCAGACCCGGGAACAAGATCCCAACAAGGTAAAGAACATAATAAACTAGTTTCAGTGCAGTGAATAGAAGATGAAGAAGATAAATAAAGGCAAGATATTGCGTGCAAGGGCTGGGCTGACAAGAGCGTCTGGAGGCCATAGGTGATATCCTTGCTAAACCTGATGTCACATTAATACGATTAGAACACGCCATCAAGCAATATGATAAGAGACTAGAAGTTTGACCAAGTACAAAGAAGAATATGAGATGTCGTAGAAGATAGTGCACTCGATCAAGTGAGATGACGCCCATGAATTTCGAAGACACAGTGTGCCAAGTTTAGGATACTAGCACAAGCCAAAGTTAAAAAATTAGTAGCGGCCGACGCGCAAGATATAGTGTCCCAAGATAGTCAAGCAGCTGTGAACGTCAAGTTGCAAGTTAGAGTTACCCAAGTTTTGGTTGATGTTATTCAGTGGCAGTCATTCTGGGACCAGTTCATTTCCCACATTGATGCAACTGACATTCCAGTAATTAGCAAGTATGCATACTTATTGTCACTGCTGGAAGGAGATACCAGAAGAATGTGGTTAAAGGATTGGCCACACAAGTGCTAATTATCCAAGTGGCATGTGATCTACTGAAGGAGATACGGCAGAAAGAATCATCTTTTACCCATGTCCAAGCTCTTTGAATGGTAAACTTAGCATAATTTCAGTAGTGAAAAAGTCAGTAATGCAACTGTGGAAGCTTCGTGATGAAATTCTTACACACGTCCGCAGTTTAGAAGCATTAAGGCGTCACTGGGAAACAATGTGGAAGTGTTCCTCACTCCATTATCCTTTCCCGTTTTACCTCGACCTGCGGCTAGAGTGGGCTAGAGATAGGATGGACATGAGAGTGATCTAGACTTTCTTCCTCGACTTCCTGTATAAAGGAGATCTCAAGATTAGAGCGGTCCGAAGCCTTCAGAGGAAAGAAGAATGTTGCTGAGGGAAAGACCGAAAGTAGTGCCCCCAAGAAGAAGTTTTCTGGAGCAGCCCTTCATACCTCGTCTAAGCAAGAACCTCCTGTCTGCTGTTTTTGTAAGAAGAAACACAAGTCTGAAAACTGCTTCAATGTGCAGAAGTTAAATTGGGCAGGAACGAGAGTGAAATTTAGAAGTCTAGAGTGTCTGCTTTAAGTGCCTTAACAGTGGACACTCTTCAAGATTCTGCAAGGCTCAGATAAAGTGTGCAAGCTGCGAAGGAAACCACAATACCCTCATGTGTGGCGTCAAGTTGGACTTTAGCCCAAGACAAGAAGAAGAAGTCAACAAGGGTCAGAAGTCGGACAACGTAACACTCATGTCTAGTCAAGGTGGTAGTTGTACAGTCTTACAGACAGCCAAGGTAAAAGTATGTGGTACTGATGGTAGGATTGTTACAGCTAAAGTGTTGTTTGATAATGGGGCTGATAGAAGTTATATAAGTAGTAGTTTTGTTAAGAAATGCAAACCACAATGGTTAACCAGTAACCCAATACCCTATTCTAGTTTTGGGGGTCACAGTGCTGGAAAAGAAGAATTTAGAAATGTTTTCAAAATAAGTATGTTAGATAAAGATAACAATGTTGTTCCTGTCATTACAGCTGAAATTCCTAAGATTTGTCAGCCTCTTGTGAGACCTGTTGTGCCCATGTGTTAAATTCTTTCTCCCATGTTGAATTAGCAGATGATTACAACAGTGCCTCCCCCATGGTATTAGATGTGTTAATTGGTCAGAATTACTACTGGACATTAATTTCAGCAGCAGATACCATCCAAAAGGAGTGTGTTATTGGCTATGAGGTCCATCTTTGGGTATGTGTTGTCCGGAAGGTTACCTGATTCTGCTCACACCACTTCCAGGTATTCTGAAACACAACTTTTATGTATTTCCCCCCTGTCTGATTCTGACTTGTGTAAGTTTTGGGATTTAGAAACTGTTGGAATTAAGCCAAAGGAAGTAGTGCAAGATAATAGTGACTCAAAAGTAATGCAGGAATTTAAGAATAATGTACAGTTTAAAGCTGATAGATACGAGGTTGCACTGCCATGGAAGAATGATTCAGTCAAGGAAAAACTCATAAATAATGAAAGTATTGCCAGGAGGAGACTTAACGGGTTACAAGTAAAAAACTTTGATAAAAATAAAGAATTAAAGAAAGATTATCTCAAGGTGTTGGCTAGTTATGAGGATGAAAACATAATAGAAGAAGTACCTAGTAATGAAATTTCAAATGTAAATCCTGTATACTACATGCTCCTGCGTCCTGTGATAAAGTTAAATAGTAGCACTAAGATACGACCTGTCTTTGATGCCTCAGCCTCCTGCTTTAATGGTGTTTCTTTAAATGACTGTCTTCATTCTGGCCCTTCACTTAACCCAGATTTAGTTGAAGTTTTAGTACGCTTTCGTCGTTGGCCCATTGCTATAATAACTGTAAAGATATAAAAAAGGCATTTCTGCAAAATAAATGTACCAAGGAAGACAGGATGTGCATGAATTTTTGCTACCTAAAAGGATGGCACCATAAGACACATGAGGTTCAACCAAATGTTCCCTTTGGCAATACATCTAGTCCCTTTCTTTTGAATGCCACACTTAAAACCCATCTTGCTAAGTACCCTCAAAGTAAAGTAGTCCAAGAACTAAAGGCTGATATGTACACAGATAATTGGTTGAGTGGGGCAGATTCAGTTATGGATGCACATGATAAATTCTGTGACGCACATAGTATACTGGCAGATTGTAGCATGGATCTTATAAAGCTAGTTTCGAACTGTATGTCAATTAGTTTTAAGTCAAAACATGGTGTGTATCACATACATGATGGTGATGAGTCAAGTATTGTGTTAGGGTTGAGGTGGTGTAATGTACAAGATATCTTCTCCTTTGATTGTAGGAAACATGATGACAGTGTAGAAGTCTCCCACACCAAACGAAGTATTCTAAGTATAATAGCAAAGATGTTTGACCCTTTAGGTCTTTTAAATCCATTCATCATGTATGGTAAGATTCTATTACAGGAGGTGTGGAAATTAAAGTTAGATTTGGGATGAAGAATTGCCCTTAGAGTTAAAAGTAAAGTTTCAAAAGTGGATTCATAGTAGTCAAAGTCTCAATGCATTTCATGTGGATAGAAGTTATTTTCCAGGTATGCTTTGGGGAGATCTTAAGGATAATATAGAGTAAAACGGGTTTGGTGATGCCTCTGAAAAGGGATATGGTGCATGTGTGTATCTGCGTGTACCTGTGGACAATAGCTCATTTAAGGTCTCATTAGTTATGTCTAAGTCACGTGTTGCACCAATAAAGGCATTAACATTACCACGTTTAGAGTTAATGGGTGCTCTCTTGTGTAGTAGATTAGTAAATTTTGTAAAGAATTCCTTACAGTTAGACAGTAGAACTAAAGTTATGTGTTGGAGTGACTCCACAATTGCCTTGTCATGGATCAAAGGTGACTTAAGCAAGAAAGATATATTTGTTGCAAATAGAGTAAAGGAAATTAAAGAGTTCCTCGTCACCAGAGTGCTAGCATTGTCCTAGTGAAGAAAACCTACTGCTGATACAATAACTCGTGGCGTGTTGGCAGACAAACTTGTTCATAATAGTCAGTGGTTGTATGGACCCTATGTTCAGCCAGTGTCCTTTGTCATGATAAGGAAGATCTTAAACAAGGCTTAATTTAGAAATGCCCTGTACTACAAGTGTACCTATATGCCTTAGTGTTCAAGTGACACACTCTCCTTTGATAGATTTAGAGAAGTTTAGTGATTTAGAAAAGGCCTTAAAAAAAGGTAATAGCATGTTAGTTCATAGATAATTGTAGGGAGGAAGGTACAAGGTCCCCTCACTGCTGAAGAAATAGAATTAGCTAGTTTGAAATTAATATACAATATACAGCAGGAAGCATTTGCAAATGAAATTAGGCTTCTCTCAAGTAACAAGACTCTTCCTCTCCAGCTCAAAAGGCTAAGAAAGTTAGACCCATTCATTGATGACAAAGGATTGCTTAGAATCAAAGGTCGTCTCGAGTTCTCAGAGTTAGACTATGACACAAAACACCCTTTCATAATTCCCAAAGGTAAATATGCTAAGCTCTTAATCAAATTTCAGCACAAATACTTAAGCATGCTGTAGGTGTGGATAGTGTGATATCATCCATACGAACTCAATTTTGGATTATTAGTGTGGGAAATTAGCAAAGACCATAGTAAGGAATGTTTGATTTGTCGTTGGCTTGATTCTGAACCCTGTAGTCAACCTGTAGCGCCACTGCCCAAAGAAAGAATAACTACAGCTAGGCCCTTTAAGTGTTACGGGTTTAGATTATGCAGGCCCCCCTCTTTTGTGCTGATTTCCCTGACAAGAAGTTTTATGTTTTATTGTTTACCTGTGGTGTAGTAAGGGCCATTCATCTTGAACTTACAGAATCTCTCTCTTTGTATGATTGTATGTTAGCCATAAGAAAATTTGTAGCAAGAAGGGATTTGCCTAATGTTATATTTTCTGATAATGCCAAGACCTTTGTGGCAGCTAAAAGTGAAGTAGTGGCCATGTGGGCATCAGCCCCCAAATGGAAATTCATAGTCCTCGATCCCCTTGGTGGGGTGGTTGGTGGGAACGTCTCATTAGATCTGTTAAACTTTCCCTACGTAAAACTCTAGGTCTTAATTATATAAGTGTCCATGAACTAGAAACTGTACTTGTTGAGATAGAGGGATGTATTAACTCTCGACCCTTGACATATATGAAATTGGGAGCCAGACCCTCTCCACTACCTCACTCCTCCCATTTCATTCTTGGATGTAACCCTACGCCAAACCCTCAGTAGAAATTGTGCATGCAATGTAAATAAAGAAACTTGGAATAAGAGGGCAATAGTGCAAAATGCTAGTTAGAACATTTTGGAAGGTGTGGAGCAACAATTACATAACTAATTTGCCTAATGTTATAAAGGGTTTTACTCAAAATTGCAAAGTTGTCCTAAAAGTCTTGTATTAATCACTGAAGATAATATTCCTCTAGACTAAAAAGTGGCATATTGGAGTAATTGTTGATATATTTCCAGGTAAAGATGGAATTATAAGAAGTATAAAGGTTAAAACTAAGAAAGGTGAAGTGATTAGACCCATACAAAGAGTACATGATTTAGAGATAAGTAAACATGAGAATATGTCTGCTCCTGATGAAGTGGCAAAATTTGATGATGTTTCAAGTGATAACATTCATTGTGATGTAGATTTAAGTGATGGAAGTATTGATGTACCCTTGAATAATGTAAGTGATGAAGTACCTAGAAAGTCTAGGACGGGTAGAATTATTAAAGCTCCAATTAAGTTAGATTTATAAGTCAATACAGAATTATAAACTGTGTATATTGCACCAAAGTGTCCTTTAGTTATGTTTAAGATGAGAAACTACTGTTTTGTTAATGAAGCAACAAATGTAGTCCTTTAAGTGCCAAAGGATTTTTTATTATTTGTGATAGAAGTGATTTATTTTTTAATTATTTGTAAGTAGCATATACCTCATGAAGTAGCTTAAGGTATGTGTTAAAACATTGATTTATTGTATAGGCGGCAAATCGCCCCCTATGGCCGGGAGAATGTTAAATTTAGAAATGAAAAGGTTTAGTTAAGTCCCCCCAAACGGCGGGTCCGTTTTCTTTTACATACGTAATGTCTCCCATGTTCCACCAATATTTGATGTTTTTTATTTTACGCTTATTTACTACAAGAAAGACATGTTTAATTTATGTTACACCATTTATCAGGTGTATATATTTCCATTATGAAGACTATATATTTTAACTGCATTGAAACAGAAGTGTTAATCATTTTATATCAATATAATTTTCTGAATAAATTAGCAGACGCTCAACAACACCACGTGTTTCAATGGCCACCCCAAAGAACATCTGTATTCACTGCACGAATGTGGCAAGAAAACCCCACAATATATATATAATATATATTGGTAATATATATAATATTTGGTATATCATATAACATATATATATATATGATATATGATATATGATATATAATATATATAATATTTGGTATATCATATATCATATATATATATGATATATGATATATGATATATGATATATGATATATGATATATAATATATATAATATTTAATATATCATATATATAATATATATATATATAATATATATATATATATATATATATATATATATATATATATAAAAATATACAATATATATATATATATGTATATATATATATATATATATATATATATATATATATATATATATATATATATATGATATATCCTGTATAATATATATATATATGTATATATATATATATATATATATATATATATATATATATATATATATATATTATGTGATATAACATATATAGTATATATGATATATCATATATATTATATATATTGATTGATATGTGATATGTTATATACCTATAATACCTAAATAATGATATATACCTAAATATAATTTGAAATATATCATTTACTATATATAATATACTATATATCATGTACTATCTATTTTATATATATATATATATTTTTTTTTTATTATTCATAATTTATTTCATATTTATTATATATCATTTATTAGATATAATTATATCTTATTTATCACATATCATTCATTACATATTATTTACTTCTGATTATTTTTTATAATGCACGTAGATTGTTTATTATAGAATATGTATTATATATCATTATTATGAATTATTTATTATAGAATATTTATAGATTATCTATCATATACTATTATTCATTATATCATTCATTATGTAAGATTTATTATATATTCATTAAATATCATTTATTATACATAATCTATTATATATATATCTTTTATATAATATCTATTATATAACATTTATTATATATAATTTATTGTATATTATCTATTTTATATCATATACTTTCTTTTATAATTGATTATATGGAAATGTGTGTTACATATATATTATTTATCATATATTTATTTATTATAGATAATATATTATGAATTATTTATTACATATTGATAATAAATCTATAATCACAAATTGTTTATTAAACAGTATTAATCATAAATTATTTATTTTAGACTATCTATTATAGATTATTTGTCATAGATTAATTTTATATATTTTTTACACATTACATATTTTAGATTATATATTATAGATTATTTATTTATAATCATTTTTATTTTTTACCATTCGTTATATGATATATATTATATATAATTTAATATAGATCATTACTTATTAAACATTTATTATAAATTATTTGTCATAGCTTATTTATTTAACATTATATATTATTGACTATTTATTATAGATGATTTATCATAGATCAATTATTATAGAGTATTCTTTATAGATAATCTATTTGATATCATATTATATAGATAATTTATTATAGAATATCTATTATAGATTATTCATTATAGAACATCTATTATAATTTTTTTTTTTATAGATCATTCACGATAGATCATTTACTGTATATCATTTATCATAAATTATTTGTTATATATAATTTATTATTGATTACTTATTATAGATAATCTATTATAGATAATTTATTATAGATCATTTATTATATATTATTTATTTTGTATCATTCATTTATCATTTACCATAAATAATTTACCATATATCATTTATTATATATATTTATTTATTTATATCATTTGTCATACATCATTGGTTATAGATCTTTTATTATAGATAATTTATGATAGATAATTTATTTTAGATTATTTATTATAGATCATTTATTATATATCATTTAGAATATATAAATTATCCTTGATCCATTTTTTTAATATAGATCATATAGTAAAAATCATTGTATATATCATTTACTATATATATCATTATTATATATATCTTCTATTATATATCATTGATTATATATAATTATATATAATATGTTATATATTTATTATATATTTATCACATACATAATATATCATTTCTTATGTATCATTCATTTTATATTATATATTATCAAATATCATTGATTACATATTACTTGTTACATATTACTTGTTATAGAATTTTCATTATAGATTATTTAGTATTAAATATTCATTATAGATTATTCATTATAGATTATTTATTTTAGACCATTTAGTATAGAGTATTTATTATAGATTATTCAATATAGAGTATTATATATTATTTATCATAGATTATTCAATATAGAGTATTATATATTATTTATCATAGATTATTCAATATAGAGTATTATATATTATTTATCATAGATTATTTACTATAGATCATTTATCATAGATTATTTATTATAAATTATTTATTGTAAATCATTTATTATATATGATTTATTACAGATTTATTATGGATCATTTTTGTAGATTATTTTTATAGAACATTTATTATAGATTATAGATCAGATTATTTATTTCAAATTATATATTATTTATTATAGATCATTTGATATAGATAATTTATTATAGATTAGACTTTATTGATCATTAATCATATATTATTTACCATAGATTATTTATGATACAATGTATATCATAGATTATTTAAGATAGATCATTTATCATATATTATTTATTATAGATAATTTATTATAGATTTTTGGTTATAGATTATTTTTATATATAATTTATTAAAGAATATGTATTATATGTTTATTATAGATAATTTATTATAGATTATTTACAATATATATAATTTATTATATGTAATATAAGTAATACGCATATGGACTGAAGTGCACACTTCCCCCCCCCCCCAACGGTCAAAACAACCACGCCCACTTCCCCCCTCCCCCCTCACACTTTCACTTCCTGAACCCCTCCCCTCTTCCCCCTCTTCCTCCCTCCCCTCTCCCTCCTTTATCCCCCCCTTCCACCTCACCCCTTTACCTTCACCTTCGACCTCTCCCCTCTCTCCCTCCCTTCCTCCCTTCCCCTATCCCCCTCCCTCCTCCTCCCTTCCTCCCTCCCATCCCTCCCTCCCCCTTCCCCTATCTCCCTCCCTTACTCCTTCCATCTCTCACTCCCTTCCTCCTTCCCCCTTCCCCCTATCCCCCTCCCTCCCTTCCTCCCTCGCTTCCTCCTCCCCCTTCACCCTATTCCCCTCCCTTCCTCCCTCCCCTTCCCCTCACTCTCCCTTCCTCCCTCAATCTCCCCCTACCACCCCCCCCCTCTCTCCCCTCTCCCCTCCCCTCTCTTCCACTGACACTATAACAAACGATAAGCATCAAGAGCACAATAAATGACGAGACAATGTGGTTTGTTCTGGGCTGATGCGGGATCACAGCCATCCCAATCTCTCGGTGGGGGGGGGGGGGGGGCTGTGAGGGGGAAGGAGGATGGGTATGTGGAAGAGAGGAGAAAGAGAGAGAGAAAGAGAGAGAGAATACGAAGAGAAAGAAAATAAAAGATAAACAAGAAACAGACAAAAAAAATATATATATAAACAAAGAAGAAAAAAAAAAAACGAATTTGAGTAAAAAGGACAGATAATAGATAGCAGGAAGAACAGAGTAGATAGAAAAACAAAATAAGCGGAAGAAGAAGAATAAAGAAAGAACAAAAAGAACAGAGAAAGAACAAGAAGAACAGAGGAAGAACAAAAAGAAGAAGGAGAACAGAGGAAGAATAAGAAAAACAGAGGAAAAACAAAAAGAACAGAAGAAGAAGAATAAAGAAGGATGAACAAGAAAAAAAGAAAAAAGAAGAGAAAATGAGAATAAGATATATATCACATTCTCAAAGACGAATATGTAATCCAAGGGCTTGATTTATTATCTAAATCTTAGTACGTATCCCTTATGTGATATCAATAAATCTGTATTATTTTTTTCTTTGTCATGCGTCAAAGTATAGAAAAGAAAGAAATGAATTAAAAGAAAGATAGAATGAAAAAAAAACTATATATATATGTGTGTGTGTTTGTGTGTGTGTATATGTATCAGAAACGCCTAAAACGACTTGAAACGACAAAAACGAATCGAATCAGAAAAAACGATTTCAACCCGAGAAAAAAAAAAAAAAAATCTAAACGAAACAACAAATCTAACCAAAAGGAAACGAAACAAAACGAACTGAAACGACAAACGAATTAGAAGAACAAAAAAAGAAAAAAAGAAAATACAAAACGAGTCAAAAATACGAATCTGAGAGAAAACGAAACAAATCGAATCAAAACGAAACAAAACGAATCAAAGCGGCCAAAAAATAATCAAAACCACAACAAACGAATCAAAACCATAAAAACAAGTCAAAGCAGAACAAAGCGAGTCAGAGCGAGCATAATTTGTGGATCTCACTTCCCGTTGCATTCCCATATAGTCATTAAAATGGTTTTAATGAGTTTGAGATTGAAGAGATAAGATGACCCGAAGATAAAGATAATTCTCTTTATTTTCTTGTTCTTGTTATGTTTTTGTCGTTATTCTTGATGTTATTGTGATTATCATTCTCTCTTCTTTCTCCTTCTGTTCGTCTATATCTTCTTCTTTTCCTTCGTTTCTTTTTCCTCTTCTTTTTTTTGTCTTGTTCCTTCACGTCTTTTCCTTCCTCTTTTTCTTCTTTCTCTTCCATCTCTTTCTTTCTCATTTTTCATCTTATCACTTTTCATTTTCTCTGTCTTCTCTTCCTCCTATTACCTTTTCTCTTTTTTCCTCTTTTTCTCCTTCCTTCTCTTCTTCCTATTCCTCCTTCATCTCCTCCTTCTTTTCTCCCTTTTCGTCTTCTTCCTCTTCCTCCTCTTACCTTTTCTTCTTTTTCCTCTTCTTCTTCCTTTTCCTCTTCCTATTCCTCCTTTATTTTCATGATAATGATGACAATGATAAAGATAATTATGATACTTATGATATCGAAATTAATAATGATAATGATACCAATAATTGTAATAATGTTGATAATCATGATTCTCAAAAAAAAATTAATAAAAACAATATTGATAATAATAATAACACTAGTAATGATAATGCTATAACAATGCTAATGCTAATGATGATAGTAACATTAACAGTGATGATAATGATAATGATAACAGTAATAGTAATAATGGTGAGATTAACAGAAATGATAATAATGATAACAGTAATAGCAATAATAGTAATGACGATCATAAAAAATCAAGAAAAGGACAAAACGACACGATAATGAACTGAAAACAAATTAACAACAATAATGATAGTAATAACAATGATAACACAAATAACAATGATACAAAATAAGGAATCCAACAAAAACACACAAACAACAACAGCCAAACATAAAGGAAAAATACAGAAACCGCGAATTCAAACGCCACTCTGTTCTCAAATAGCTAATTGGCTTCATTTTCTTGACTGACAAACCTGATGTCGAACTAACAAAAGCTTATGGGTCTTCCAAGAAATTCTCTAGAGGGAAGGGAAAGAAGAATAGAAACGAAGAGAGAGAGAGAACGAAAGAGAGAAAAGAAAGTGCGGGAATAGAGAAATAGAAGCATAAATGAATGAATAAATAGATAAAGGATTAATTATATGAATAAATAAACAAATACGTAAATGTCTCATTAGACGAAATAAACAAATAAATGAATAGGAAAACAAATGAATAAGGAAATAGAAGAAATGAATGAATAAATGAACAGAGAGAAGGAAAAAGAAACAAAACCATAGAATTCCTCTTTGTATCAAAATAAAGAGAAAAAAAAAGAAAAAAGTTTCGACTCGGTTGCTATGGTAACGGAAGGAGCTAGTGTAAAGCGAACGTAAGGCTTCCTAGAGTGATGTCGAAAGGAGATTAGGAGAGAGAAAAAAAAGGAGAGGAGAGAAGGTGAAGCGGGAGAAGGAGAGGGAGGGGGGGGGGGGGGGAGGGAGGGGAGGGGAGGGGAGGGAGAGAAGGGAGGGAGAGGGGAAAAAGAGGGGGGGAGGGGGGGAGAAGGAGAGAGAGGGGGAGGGAAGGAGGAGAGAGAGAGATAGAGAGAGAGAGAGAGGGAAAGAAAGAAAGAGAGAGGGAGAGAGAGAAATAGAAAGATAGAAATATATATATATATATATATATATATATATATATATATATATATATATATATATATATATATATATATATATATATATGTATATACATAGATAGATAGATATATAGTTGAGATGGCTCCCAATGGCCCATGAGACATGAGATCATAACCATGTTTTGTCCATGTCATGACCAAGCTGTGTCTGTCATGGCCATGTTGTGTTTGTTATGTTCATGTTGTGACTGCCATGTCCATGCTGTGTTCCTTATGTCCATGCTGTGGATACCACGCCCATGTTGTGTCTGCCATGCCCATTTTGTGACTGCCATGTACAATGTACTTGTTGTGTGTCTCGTGCCCAAGTTGTGTCTCTCATACCCATGTTGTGTCTCTCATGCCCATGTTGTATCAGTTTCATGTTCATTTCAGGAATGTGGAATTCTTCAACGTAAAACCACCTGTTTCGATCGAATATCATTATCCAAACGATGAGCTAATGATGGTAATTATTATTACAGTTAATACTGCCATAAGACTACTAATACTACTACTACTAAATACTAATGAATCAGCTGTTGAAGAAATGACAACCATTTCTCTCTCTCTTTCACGCTCAATCTCTCTATTCCTATCCCGTAACGATGAAAATAGTGATAATATTATAAAAAAGAGATATACATACACATATATAGACATATATATATATATATATATATATATATATATATATATATATATATATATATATTTATATGTATATATATATACATATATATACATACATACATATATATGTATGTATATACATATA
>BOPN01011066.1:15000-18392 GCA_017312705.2 Penaeus japonicus
CAAATACAACAACAACAACAAAAAGGATGACAAATACAACAACAACAACAAAAAGGATGACAAATACAACAACAACAACAAAAAGGATGACAAATACAACAACAACAACAAAAAGGATGACAAATACAACAACAACAACAAAAAGGATGACAAATACAACAACAACAACAAAAAGGATGACAAATACAACAACAACAACAAAAAGGATGACAAATACAACAACAACAACAAAAAGGATGACAAATACAACAACAACAACAAAAAGGATGACAAATACAACAACAACAACAAAAAGGATGACAAATACAACAACAACAACAAAAAGGATGACAAATACAACAACAACAACAAAAAGGATGACAAATACAACAACAACAACAAAAAGGATGACAAATACAACAACAACAACAAAAAGGATGACAAATACAACAACAACAACAAAAAGGATGACAAATACAACAACAACAACAAAAAGGATGACAAATACAACAACAACAACAAAAAGGATGACAAATACAACAACAACAACAAAAAGGATGACAAATACAACAACAACAACAAAAAGGATGACAAATACAACAACAACAACAAAAAGGATGACAAATACAACAACAACAACAAAAAGGATGACAAATACAACAACAACAACAAAAAGGATGACAAATACAACAACAACAACAAAAAGGATGACAAATACAACAACAACAACAAAAAGGATGACAAATACAACAACAACAACAAAAAGGATGACAAATACAACAACAACAACAAAAAGGATGACAAATACAACAACAACAACAAAAAGGATGACAAATACAACAACAACAACAAAAAGGATGACAAATACAACAACAACAACAAAAAGGATGACAAATACAACAACAACAACAAAAAGGATGACAAATACAACAACAACAACAAAAAGGATGACAAATACAACAACAACAACAAAAAGGATGACAAATACAACAACAACAACAAAAAGGATGACAAATACAACAACAACAACAAAAAGGATGACAAATACAACAACAACAACAAAAAGGATGACAAATACAACAACAACAACAAAAAGGATGACAAATACAACAACAACAACAAAAAGGATGACAAATACAACAACAACAACAAAAAGGATGACAAATACAACAACAACAACAAAAAGGATGACAAATACAACAACAACAACAAAAAGGATGACAAATACAACAACAACAACAAAAAGGATGACAAATACAACAACAACAACAAAAAGGATGACAAATACAACAACAACAACAAAAAGGATGACAAATACAACAACAACAACAAAAAGGATGACAAATACAACAACAACAACAAAAAGGATGACAAATACAACAACAACAACAAAAAGGATGACAAATACAACAACAACAACAAAAAGGATGACAAATACAACAACAACAACAAAAAGGATGACAAATACAACAACAACAACAAAAAGGATGACAAATACAACAACAACAACAAAAAGGATGACAAATACAACAACAACAACAAAAAGGATGACAAATACAACAACAACAACAAAAAGGATGACAAATACAACAACAACAACAAAAAGGATGACAAATACAACAACAACAACAAAAAGGATGACAAATACAACAACAACAACAAAAAGGATGACAAATACAACAACAACAACAAAAAGGATGACAAATACAACAACAACAACAAAAAGGATGACAAATACAACAACAACAACAAAAAGGATGACAAATACAACAACAACAACAAAAAGGATGACAAATACAACAACAACAACAAAAAGGATGACAAATACAACAACAACAACAAAAAGGATGACAAATACAACAACAACAACAAAAAGGATGACAAATACAACAACAACAACAAAAAGGATGGAGGGAGGAGGTGAAGGGAGAAAGGAGGGGAAAAAGAGAAAGAAACGAGAGAGAGGACGGGGGAGATGAGAGGAGAGGGCAGGGTGGTGAAAGGGAACGGGGAGGAGAAAGGGGGAGGGGAAGGATGGGAACGATGGAGGTTAAGTATGGGGAAAGATGGAAGTGGAAGATGACAGAGAAGTGGACTGGAAGAGAGGGGAAGGGAGATTAGATGGAGCAGGGCAGGAGGGGTGGGGAGGGTGAGAGGGAGTGAAAAAGATGGGAAGGGAGGAAGAGGGTTCAGAGGAAGGTGGAGAGGAAAGTGGGCGGGCGAAAGAAGTAAAAGGGGAAAGAGAGTATACAAAACCATACAAAACAATTATAAATCCATACCCTACACATCACTCACCCCAGTCCACCCTTATCCCCACCCCTCACCCCTCACCCCCACCTCAAAAAAAAAAAATCCACATAAAAAAATAAATCAATAAATCAATAAATAAACAAATAAAAACCTCAAAAGCCACCTCCTCCGACCGACCCCGCAACACCTCTGGAACTTGGAGTCATCAGGTGATTTTTGAGGCCGAGCCGTGCCGCCTTGTCAGATAAGCTCCGTGGGCGGCTGATCGATCTCTCTCACTTATCTTTTTAATCCGTGTCTTAAATCTGCCCATTCTCACCTCGATGGTTGAGGGAATGGGTGGGGGGGGGGGAGTTGGGAGGAGGGTGGAGGTGGAGGGAGAGGGAGGAGAGTGGAGGTGGGGGGGGAAGGGAGGAGGGTGGAGGTGGAGGGAGAGGGAGGGATGTGGGTGGAGGAGGTGGAGGAAGGTGGGAGGAGGAGGTGAGTGGATGTGATTGGGAGTAGGAATAGGGTGAAGGAGGAAAGTAGAAGAGGTGGAGGGATGAAGGATAGGGGAAAGAGGAGGGGGGGAGGGAGCAAGGGAGGAGGGTTGGAGGGGAGGAGTGAGAGGGATGGTGGAGGGAAGAGGGAGGGGGGGAGAGAAAGGGAGAAGGGATAGGGGGAAGAAGGAGGGATAGGGGGAGGGAGTAGGAGGAGAAAAATGTTTTTGTGTGTGTTTGTGTTTGTGTGTGTGTTTGTTTGTTTTGTGTTTGTGTGTGTGTTTGTATGATTACTTCTCATGGTGCGGATTTTATGCGTATACAGAGCGTGTGTATAAGGCTTACAATGATTACGTTAATAATGGCAATGTTAATAACAAAGAAACAGTAATGATTTTACGAAAAAGCTTAAAATAGTAAGATCAAATACAAAATTAATAGAAATGAATAATAAAAATAGCAACAAAACAACAATGATGATAATGATAGTTTTACAACTAATACTGCAATTAATGATGATAATAAAAACAATACCAATTTGGATAATAAAGAGTAGGATAATCATGATGACGATAACAATAATAACACGAAACACAATATGGATAATGATAATAATATCAATGATAATGATTATGACAATAGTAATAATAAAACCTCCATCAAAAAAAAAAAAAAAAAAAA
>BOPN01011068.1:2500-7500 GCA_017312705.2 Penaeus japonicus
TCCTGGCATGACTAGTGTTGGTACGTGAAGAAAGCAGTTCTCCAGTCACCTCGGGTCTTCTCCCCCGCTTTAAGGGTGGGCTTACATGGATTGTCGGTGGTTCCGTCGTGGCTAAGGACTCTCTTGTGGCTTCTTAGGCGGGAAGATGGCAGGAACAGGCAGATGGCATCTTGTAGATGTCGATGAAGAGACCCTTGTAGGGGTCACATGGGTCGTAGGAGAGGAGTCGCTGGTACACTGACTTCTGGGTGCAGTGGCTCTGGTAGCAAGGAGCAAGGGCGCGGCAAGCAGCCTCTGGGAACAGACAAGTCTCCAAGCGGGCAGTCTGGCTGTAATAGTGAACGTCGTTGACAATGACACGCCACTTGCCCTCCACATTCTGGGCACGTTTGGGCATGGCATACACCACTTGTGAGGGACAAATGTAGCCTTCAGGGGCCGGATACTCAAAACTCTGGCAGTTTAAGACGTCGCAGCGGGTTACGCTCTCGTAAGGTACGATGTCCCTACGAGGTCGCAAATCTCCCATACTCAGAGAAAAAATAAAATATCGTAACCGAAAGAAAACCTCATAACCGTAGTTCGATGGGATACCCTCAGATGGCGGGACCTTTTCGAATTGACCAATCAACAGTCAGCCCTTTAGACGTAACTACCAATTGGAAGCCACGGTCATTAGGGGGAGGAGCGAGCGAAAGAGAGAGAGGGAGTGGGAAAGAGAGCGAGAGTGAGATATAGATGATTATAAAAACAGATAGATGGATATTTGAATGGATGAATAGACAGAGAGATACAGATATATATTTATGAGTGTATATATATATATATATATATGAATAAATATATATGCATGTATATATAAATGTATATGTATGTTTGTTTGTATATGATAAATACATACATACATACATACATATATATACATATATATATATATATATATATATATATATATATATATATATATATATGTATGTATATGTATATATACACCTTTGTCTATGACAAAGACACCTTCATTTCCCAAAGCTCTATAGTGTATTAAATATTTATTGTCGTAAACTCCATAGGGTAAACGACGAGCGCATTCTATAATTGCTTGTTATCTTCTTTATATCAAGTGGCTAGAGAGAATGGAGGTATTTGTGATACACAGATACAATATAAATTGATATGACGCCTTATACAGTGTCTGGGACAGTCAGTAAATCATAATCTATACAAATATATATATATATATATATATATATGTATATATATATATATATATATATATATTGTGTCCCTATATATATATTGATGTACACACACACACACACACACATACACACATACAAATACACATATATCTATCATGAAGGTAGCTAGCATAAACTAAAACGAACATCCGAATGGGAAAGTCGATCAGTTGTCAGACCCCAGGGATTCACATGGCACAATTAAACACTCTGGACATTCGAATTTCACCTTCAACAGAAGGGGTCGGACAAAACATCGTGCCAGGCTATTCGCGCGAACTTCGACCTTCGGGAGATTTCGGGCGCCCCGTCGGAGAGCGCTCGGGACGCGGACCCATGGACCTTTACTGTCGACCAATTAGCGCTTGGCCAAGCTCCGACCCTCGAGAATGATCCTTATCTATTAAATAGCAACATATCATGAATCATATTGTATATATTTAGTTAAACTAGTTATATTCAAACACTTATTTATACTGTAAGACTTACTTTAACTCCCTCGACTACAATAAACGGCAGAGAATCCGGCAGACTCGTCCTTGTCCTTGACAGACAAGTAGATGCTATCGAGGCCTTTGTTGACCTTCCTTTATCAAAGTGCTGTATTGTCACGTGTTATTATCCTATTGTTCACTGATAAATACATACATATATATATATATATATATATATATATATATATATATATATATATATATATATATATATATACACCTTTGTCTATGACAAGACACCTTCATTTCCCAAAACTCTATAGTGTATTCAATATGTAGTGTCGTCACCTCCACTGGGTAAACGACGAGCGCATTCTATAATTGCTTGTTATCTTCTTTATATCAAGTGGCTAGGGAGAATGGAGGTATTTGTGATACACAGATACAATATAAATTGATATGACGCCTTATACTTTGTCTGGGACAGTCAGTAATACATAATCTATACAAATCTCGTTTGCACAAGTCGGAACTAGCACGACTTATTTCCGGGTTCACACCGTTACGAGTGCTCGGGACCACCCTTAAGTTACGAGGTGCTGTGACGTCACGCGGGGACGGTTAAAAGTTTTGAGTATGACCCTCGGAGCTCGCAGTTCGAGTTAAGACATGCGCGGCCTGGCTGCGCGGGCTTACGACGTCGTTAGCTGTTTTGAGTATCCGGCCCCCGGCCCCAGGACCAGCCCAGTGAGTGGCATCGTAAGGAGAGTCCCCAGTGGAAGCCCCAGTGTAGTAAGAGTAGTCGAAGGCCTCTTCCTGCTCCTTGGTGACCATGTCTACCAGGTCATCAGCAGACTGGTCGGCGATGTCAGCGTACTTCTTGGCGAAGAGCTGATCGGCACTGATGGCACCCTTGATCTCGTACTCGGGATACTCAGCGTCTTCCAAGCAGTACGAGAGAGTGGAGTTGGCAGCGCAGGCGGGGGCAACAGTTGGGTCACAGTAATTGTGTTTGTAGGCAGGCTGATGACCGTAAGCAGGCGCATGATGACCGTAGGCGGGCTGTGGGTGATGGCCATATGCAGGGGGATGGACGGAGCCCAGAACGACTCCGGCGCATGCCAGAACGACCGACTGAAAGGAAAATGTTGTCATTAACATAAAACAATTATTTTGTGAGCTTAAAATGTTTACGGTAGTGATATTGAGATAGCTTTGAATATTGATAGTCTCAACCTACCAATGCATAGACCATGTTGAGACGAGCAGATAGATACGAAAGTCGCCCTACCCATTTACTAGTACGGATCTTATATACTGCAGCTCTGAGTTGGCTACACCCACACAGTGAGAAGATACGCGACTCCAAGGTTAGAATAGTGTGAAAGCGTTTCCTCACTTTCCCTCACTATTATTTCCCGACACTAATTTCTGCTTGGAGGTTACTCCAACCCCTCCTTCTGTACCCTAGGAAGTACCTTTAACCTCCATCGCCCCCACCCTCCTCCTCTACCTGCTAGTTAGTGAACTGCGTGAATGATCTCATGACCTGACTAAACTGCCCCCGCCCGCATCTTCTACGGATACTTATGATAATCATGGTAATAATATGCACAAACATTAATACTACAATAAAGATAACTCTAATGCAAAGAATTCCTATCATAATAAAATTCAAATATATATATATGTACAGTATGTAAATATAAATATATATATATATATATATATATATATATATATATTTAAACACACACATATGTATATATATATATATATATATATACATATGCATATGATTTGATGTCACCCTTCAGGCTGAATATAAGCAAAAAAAGAGAAATGTAAAACCGGTTATCAAGAGTACTAAAATAAGTTCAAAGAATATAGACACGACTCTTCCGAAACATGGAAACTGGTAAATACATTAGTGCCTAAGAAGAAACAGCACACAGACATTTGCATAAATTCCAGAAACAATATTGAACATTTAGATGACTTCTTTGCAGAATTCGGCAGACTCACATGTGAACAGAGAACCGCTTCCATATTTCCACAAAACACAACGGGAATAAAGCTCACTGCAAATACTTTCAGACCACAACCAGTAGAAATAGAAACAACAATACTAACAATAAAACACTTACGAGAAACAAACTCTGTAGGAGCGGATGGCATCAATGGCCTATCGTTTCATAGATGATAGTCTACCTGCAATTGCGTACTATTTGACAGTTATTATAAATTCATCTATAGTCACCGGTACTTATCCATCACTCTGGAAACATGGCATCATAACACCTATTTTCAAATCAAGAGATAGAAAATCAAATATCAACATTCCTTGAAGCAAATAACCTTCTTTCTAACATGCAACATGGATTCAGAAGTTAGGTATCAACCGAAACAGCATTACTGAAAATCACAAATTAAATCTATAGCAACATAGACAATAGCCGAATAAACTTACTCACTTTATGTGATTTGTCGAAGGCCATTGACAGTCTTCACCATGAAATTCCTCTCAACAAACTAAGAAATCACTGAACTGATAATTATTGGTTTAGAAATTACTTATCCGCTAGAACTCAGTCTGTCAAAATACGTAAAAATCTATCATTAAAACAAGCCTCATCTGGTGTTCCACAAGGCTCCATATTAGGCCCAATTTCATTTACTATATTTATTAATGACTTGTCGACAGTTGCAGTCTTCTTATTCAATATGCCGATGACTCAGTTTCTTCACGCATTCTGTAAACAATTTAAACAAATTAATAGAAGACACTAAACAGACTCTCACAGAATTAAAGAGTTATTTTGACAGAAATGGTCTGAAACTGAATCCACAGAAAACACAGTTCATTTTCTTAGGTAGTCAAAATATTGCCAAAATTCCCATAGATACAATTATAGAATTTAGAGATTGCAAAAGTAAACCAAGCACCTACGTCAAAAATCTAGGAGTATGCATTGGCAGATACATGACTTTTGAAACACATATTGACTACATTTACAGGAAGGTAATGGACACCTTGATATAACTAAATCACATAAAAGACAAAATCCCTACAGAAACAAGAATCACTGTCGTACAAATACTAGCCTTCAGTATCATTAACTTACTGTCTAAACATCTGAGGTTCAATAAGCAGCACACAAATACAAAAACGCAAAAATGTACACAAATTCAACCACATAACACCATACATAACCTAAATTGGTCAAAAAAAAAAAAAAAAAAAAAAAAAAAAAAAAAAAAAAAAATACAATAATGACACAAGTATACTAATCCACAAAATTATACAAGGAAATTATCCACATTGGCT
>BOPN01011069.1:12500-18382 GCA_017312705.2 Penaeus japonicus
AGATTCAACAAAAGTTCTGTAATGTTATGTGTAATTTTAAGTTTTGCAGCCTTTTGGATGGCATGCAGTTTTGGACATTTTAGAGACTTTCCATGATTTGAATTAGAATAGACAGTCTATTAAGTATCTTGTGACTCTAATTTAAGATATCTTTTTTGTGCATGATATCATAATAAGGTTAGAAAGCCTGCATGGTATTTTAAAGACAAGATGTTAAAGTGATTAACAAGAATAGGTATTGATGAGAATATAGGTAAGGCTACAGTCATTATTTGCACTGAGTAACAGTATAAGAGTTTAAGGAATTAGCTTGCAATTGAATTTATTATCATAATTATTTTTATAAATCTACCATCCAGTACTTTGTAATATGTTTTTTTTTTTTTTTTTATTGTTTGTATATTAAACGAAAGTATGATGTGAACGTAGATTTTTATGGATCATGGGATGGTATATCTCTTACAATTAGCAAATGAAGGTAGCTATTGAATTTTAAAAGGGAAAATAAAAGGAAAGAAAGAAATAGGGAAAATATATCAGATTTCTTACATTTTTGGAACCCGACAAGAGCTAGTAACCCCCTACTCTGGGCCTCAGTAACATCACCTTGGTCGTGACACTGGATACTGTGACAAGACTGACACAGCCTACTGGATGGAATACGAGCCTAACTTGCTGCGTTTTTGATTGCGTGTTTATTTTGTATTTTCCCTAGTGCGTGATTTGATTGGAAGATGATTTTGAGTTGACTTTGTCAAGCTTTAACGATGTTATAATTCTTCTAATTCTGAGTCCCGAGTTCATACTCTTTACATATATATAATCTTGTACTATGTGGAATATCATTACCACAATATCGTGAGCTAAAGTCAGACATATACGTGAAAGCTTTTTCTTTGGCAAATGCAACTTCTACCCATGTTGTAAGTTCATAATTTTTTGCTCAAAAACATCGTTGCCAAGGTATCATGAGGGGAAGTAATATATATATGTACAAGAAAAATTCATTTATTTATGTTTCATGCGGAGCTTCTTCTGTGGCTTCTTACCCCACATGGTACAATACACAGCGAAGGGAAAGGGAGAGGTCAAAGAGGAAGAAGATCTTCCGATACCACACCCTCAACTTCCGAGGGGTGGAATATGAGGCGGAGAATTGGTCTCCAACATCGACGCCTTTCATGCCAACATTGTAGTTGGCAACAATGCAGGGCTTCTCTCCCTCCTCGACCAGAGTAGTGTGGACGGTGGAGAGCATTGTAATGACATTACAGTCACTTCACTGTAGAGTAAGCAACCCTTTGTTGCTGCTTCTTTAGTCCACATGGCCCCTCTTTTTCATGGTGAGGTCACGTGGCATCCCCTTACATGTTACCCTCACTGTCCCCATGGCATTCGTCCGTCGAGACTGGAGTATATGGAAAAGATAAGGGAAGTGTACCCATTGTCTGCAATGACAGTATACCTTTTCCCCATGTTACCACTCAATTCCAGTAAATCTAGTACTGCCTTCATTGAGGCTGGCACAGTGCTCTTATCCTGGCCTGTGTAAATCCGGAAACACAAAGTGTATCTGCTGGACGGGCTAGTACTGCCAGACAATTTGTACACCTTCAAACCAAATTTAGCCCGCTTGTTTTTATTGAAGGTGACAAACCTCAGTATCCTGGGGACCCATGGAACTTCCACAAGGACTCGTCTATGGCGATACCTAGAAGCTGACAAAATGCAAATGTCAGTAACACTATTTCAAATTTGATAAATGGCATATATGTACACAAACTGTAATGGTATAGAAACAATAACAGGGAAAAATTATAAAATCTATGGTCTTGCAGATGATGTGTTGAAGGAGATCTCAATGGGGCTGCTGGTTGCATCCAGGTCTGCTTTGACCCCAGGTGAACCAGCAAACCCAAAGCTTCTCGGGACGTTCTTCTTCTTTAGAAGTTTCAGGTTCATTCCTCCGCCACTCTTTGGTGGCGAAGGTAGACAATGGCTTGTCACTGTCTGACATAGTCCAGCTCATCCTCTTGAGTTTAGACCATTATCACTGTCCTCCTCTGCCCTGCAAGGAACGTATTCGTCCCCACTACTCTCCCTGTCAGAGGAGGAGTCATGGGACGTCAGTCTTCGTTGTAACCCGGATGTTAATGCCTGGGATTCATCATCATCCGAACTGGAGGGGAGGAGGAGCATTTGGCATTGTCTCTTTGGAGCTATATGTAATTTATGGGGTTCAACCTCCTTATATACCCAAGGTTTTCCCCAATTTCCCGCCAGGTGACCAATAGCAATGTCATATAGGCCAGTCAGGACAATGGCATAAACGATTTTCAGGGACGTCACAGTAGTATGACATTCCGTCATTACGCACTTTTTGCGTAACACCCGTCATCATTGTGTTAAGTGGATTTTCTGGGATTTTCAGCCATATTGCAAACATCAGTCCCACAGAGTTACCATATTTAAGGTGAAGCCACACATTCTTAATCCTTCTGAATTAGGCCAGATCTCAAGATGTTCAGCTTGGGCTGGGCATCCTAAGATGTGTTTATTATTTTCTTCTAAACTTGTGGTATGATGATGAGTCTATATATAATATATTAGGCTACATATTTAACCCATTCACACTGGGGCGTTTATTGCCTAATAACTGAGCGAAGTCTCCTGGCAAGAGATCTTTCCTGCCGCAATGCTCCTCTAACCTACCCAATTCTACAGGGTGATACCTCCAGCCCTACTTGATATTTATATAACAATCTGGCCCACAACAGCCTAGCCAACTAAATTAATAAGTCAATGCCTCAATGATCAACTTTTTTACCACAGAAGCACAGGGGAAAAAATCACCAGGGAGAAAATGGCTACTTGGCAACTTCAATCATGTTAAAAGGCACTGACGTGAGACTGGCAACTGTTTTCAATAAATTTCTTGTAACCTAGTCAATGGTTTGCCTTTTTTTCTATAAAAATTTTGTTCACTGTCACTTTTGGGTTTTCTTTGGCACTCCAGCCTGCTGGCTACTACTAGAAGCTTTCTTTAGCCCTTACATTGAAAAGGTTGCCATGATGTGATAGGATTTCATCCGATGGGAGCAAAATATTACAATGTCGCAAATGGGTTAACACAGTAACTGTGGGCTATACATTTGTAACCACACACCAATGAAATTGAGTAAAAAAAAAATTCTGCTCCTCTATGATGTACATGTATTGATAAATATGAAATTCGCTGTGAGCAATATAAGAGTACATGCAAATTTTACTTATACTCTCTCTCTTTTCCTATGTGATTATATTCAGATAGAATAGTGTTATATGAATACTAGTGAAGGGTATGATGCAACAATAAGTTTGGATTTTGTTTGATTCTTTTTTTCTATTTTATTTTCATTAATTTATTTATTATTGTTTTTTTTTTTTTTTTTTTTTTTTTTTTTTTTTTTTTTTTTTTTTTTTTTTTTTTTTTTTTTTTTTTTTTTTTGCAATTAGATTCTGATTCTTTTTTTGAGCAAGTAGATATGCTGTTCCTTTTTATGCATTCATCATTAATCCACAGGGAACACAATAATGATAGAAGCTATATGTTGGTGCTTGTAATGCCAATTCCTATCATAAGTTATGTCTCAAAGCTGAATTATAATTTTTGGCATGTGGTCACCTGCGTTGTTATTTCTCTCCACTCCCCATTGCTAGGTTAGTAACGAGGCAGCTTTACTGATGAAGTTTGCTAGTTTCTCTCTCAGCTGGTTCCAGTGAAGATGACAGTTGCAAGAGCCATGACAGAGAGGAACAGCAGGTTAAGAGGAGGAAGAGTCGCTGGGAAGACTCCTCCCCTACCAACGTACCTGCTGTGTTGCCTGCACAAGGTAAGGGAACCTTTGCCATTCTCTTCCTCTAGGACCTTAACCCATTGGTCGCGGTATTAAAAAAAGGTCTGTGCAGTAGGATAGCTGTTTTACATGTCTGGCATGGTGCCATCCACGTCTATGACCGACTCTGCCTTTGCACCAAATCATGCCATCCGCTGCTAATGGGTTAATGTGTTGCTGTATACAATGTGACTATTGTCATGTTGATATGATATTTAAGATTAAGATGATTGTGACTACTAAAATTTTAAAGCTAGCAACAATCGAAGTATATGTACGTATTCTGTGAATGATGATATATCCCAAATCTTTTATGAATTCCCAAAAGTAAATCAGAAAAGCTCAAGTTAGATACACAAGATGTTCCAATTACATTTCTCTTAATTTAAAATAATGAACTTAGCTGACACAGTTATTAGGGTATTGCTGAACCAACAGAAACTTGTAGAAATGGTGCCATTCTGTTGTATACTCTTCATCTGTTAAGATGAAGGATGAAGCATCATTAGCTTCTTTGGCTTCACATCATAAAAGTTGGACCTTCATAGTCTGGCAAGCTTGAGACCAAACAGATGCCTCAGATGCATTGTCCCTGAAAATGACAAAGTAATGCTTTCATGGTTCCTTACGAGTCATTTATATGTCTGTACAGAGTAATGAGCATTAGATAGTCAGTTTTCCCAATCATCAGAGCTGCCAGACTCATGGTTTCAGCCTTTAGTAATCTCAAATGTGTACTTTATTACATGTATTTTTGCATCTAAAGTTATTGACCCATTCACGACATAACGTATTTTCGCTTACTCCCGCCAACGCCGGGAAGATAACAAGCACAGGACGCTTCATGCTTGAGTGTTTTCTCACTGCTCGGGGCCGCACTGATCCTCTCAGAGCGTTTTTCACTTCCCCTTTTATTATGGTTTTCATGAATGCGTCAATAATGTAAAGGCACGTAAAAATAGTGCCATGTTCAGATGAGTTATTTTAGTCAGAAAACATGTCACAATAATGCCTTTTTAGTTTTATTTTATAGAAAACATGTCACAGTAATGCCTTTTTAGTTTTAGTTTTATTGAACTTTGCCTATATTCTTCACTTCTATGTGAAAATACCATAGGAAAGTGGAAGCAGTCTCTTAGTGGGGCATCAAAAAATATGTTTTATATTTTTTTTTTCTTTTTTTTTTTGTCCAAACAAAGAGAAGAACAATATGAATAATAATACACGTACATATGAATATGTACATGTACCTTGTGATGTGACATGACGTGATATCACGGTTAATCAACAAATTATAAGTAGGATTTCATTAGTAATTTTTTACTAATGCCAAACACATTTGATTTTACCATAGTCTTTTGACTCAGATCTTTTTATTCAACTGATAAAGAAGCAGAAATTACCATGATGTCATCAATATCACGTAGTTTTCTATGATGTCATTATTTTAACGTTATATCTCATATTATGACACTCAAACACCTACGCTAAAGTAACAAGAGTCTAAGAAATTATTATGATTAAATTTTATTTAAGAACAATCTAGCGATCTATTGCTGATGTTTCAGCACATCACATTTTCCCTCCCGGAACTTGGTGAGAAAATGCACAATATCTCAGGACATCACCTAGGTCCAGAGATATTTTTCAACCTCGTGATAAGACGTCAGCCGGCGTGAATGGGTTAAATGTGAAGCAAATAAAAAAGGAATATGGATGGATGGATGGATATAAAAGGAAATATCTATAGATTGGTATTGTTATTTGTAAAAATGATAGAGGATTATCTGATCATATCCATAAAAGAAATATACCCATGTAAAATAAATTTATAGTTTTTATAATTGTTAGTAGGTAGTTTTAACTTCCCCCAATAATGCAGAGCAGTAGAGCTTGAGGAATTTATTCCTTTTTGCTAACTTATTTCCAGTTTCAATGAAACATTAACACAGGCGGCCTAATGGTGTTGGAAATGATAAATTATCGATGAGATAGATATATCACTTA
>BOPN01011070.1:5000-10000 GCA_017312705.2 Penaeus japonicus
ATGACATACTTTGCTTTAATCACATATTTTCTTTACTTTCCACTTCCTCGTGAAAGATTGAACCAGCTGTGGATGTTCTTATATTGTTCCAAATGAAAGCATTGATAATCTCCTTGCTATTATATTAATTAGGAAGGCTATAGTAAATGCGAACTCATTGTTAGTGATAATAGATACATAATGATAAGATATTATCATTGCTCTTGGAGGTGTTGTCTTTATTTGTTGTTTTTTGTGTGTACATGTATGTTTCGTTACTGTGTTTGTTATTATTGTTCTTGTTGTAATCATGATCATAATTAGCATCATTATCTTACCTGATAATGTATTTTTATTATTAAATCAATATTATCAGAATTGCTTTATCATTTTGTTGTTGTTTTTTATAGTAATGTTGTTATCATTCTCATCTTGACTATTATATTGTTACCATCATCATTTATATAATAATGATCATCATTGTTATCATTATCTTTGTCACCGTCAATATCATTACCGTTATCATTATCGTTATCAAGTTCATGGATGTTTTATCAATCATCATTATTATTTTTTTAATGAATATGAATCCTATCAACTTTTAAACAGAAGTTGAGGGGGATCCTTGCAAGCTGTCTTCACATGAATTCTATCCCGGTATAACTGTCAGCAAAACTTTAACCGAAACAAAAACATCGCGAAATGATTTTTCTTTTTTTTTTCTAAGAATTACCTGTTACGAAAGTTTTTAAAAAGGATTAATACTGAAGACTTAACGTTATTACTGCTTGAGGAAGTTTAGTATGATCGGATTATGAAGAGTCAAATTTCAAATGATTCTGCACCTACAGCATTTTCCAGATTGCAATGTCTCCTTCTAGAATAGACTTGCAAACTATTAAAACACATGGGATACCTATTTTGATAGAAGAAGACGGTCGAACTTGGAAGATCAGGAATGTTGACAGGCTATGCAAAATGTTGATGTATGTAAAGAGCTGTCAACATCTTATTGTAAGGTTGACGGTTTCACAACACATGATAATTAGCAATAGCAGTATTAGCAACAGAATCAGTGATGATACTAATTATCAGACAATGTGAACAAGAACTATAGCAATACAGGAGCAATTACAGTTGCAACAACAATAAAAACCGTTATGAAAATAGTAGTGATAACAAGTATGGTGATTAGTAATTCAACTGGTAATTGATAATGATAGTAATAGCAATTATAATGATATTAATAAGAACATATCATTACTATCATCTCCTGATGTTAATGAAGGTAAGAATAATAGTAATAATAATAAAGAGAGATAATGATAATAACATTAAGGATAATGAAAGGTATGAACATAATATAAAGGCTGGTGATAATAATAACTATGATAATGATAATAATGATAACCATTACCATCAACATCCAGATTATTCAATAGTAGTAATAGTAGCAAGCACAGTATTTAGTGCTAACATTATTGTCATTAACATTCCCATTTGTCCACCATATTTTCACAGTATTTTTCACTGCACTCTTTTTTCAATGTCAAAAAGGTAGCATCAATACCTGGGTCTTCTATGCTGTGTTATTCAACCAATGGAAGGCTGTGCCGGACACACAATGAAATACAAAAGAGTTGCATGTCAACAGATCCCAAAATTAAACAAATTTGTGAAGCGAGAGTAATCCGTTACAAGACAAGGAAGAAAGAGAGAGAGAGGGGGAGGGAAAGAAAGAGAGAGAGAGAGAGAGAGAGAGAGAGAGAGAGAGAGAGAGAGAAGAATGAAAGAGAATGAGGGAATAAAAGGAAGGAAGAAAAAGAGAGAAATAGGAAGGGCAAGATAGAGAGAGAAAAAGAGAGAGAGGGTGCGAGTGAGAGAGAGACGGAGAAATTGAGATTAAGAGAGAGGGACATGAAAGAAAGAGGGGAATAGAGATAGAGAGAAGGATGGAGAATAGGAAAGAAAAAGAAAAAAGTGGATGAGTCGTCGGAATGAAAAGAAAAAAAAAATTGACAAAATATAAAGAGAAAAGGAAAAAAATGACAAGGAAGGGATGAAAAAAAAGAAATAGAAAAGAAGAAAAAGTAAGAATGAGAGTAAGTCAAGAGAAAAACAAAAACCTTACCCCTCCCAAACCCTCCCAACCCCACGCTACCCCTCCTAACCCCTACCAACCCCTCCCAACCCCACCCTACCCCTCCCAACCCCACCCTACCCCTCCCAACCCCACCCTACCCCTCCCAACCCCACCCTACCCCTCCCAACCCCACCCTACCCCTCCCAACCCCACCCATAACCCCTCTCAGCCCCTTCCAACCCCATCCAACCCCACCCTACCCCTCCCAATCCCACCCATAACCCCTCCCAACCCCACCCTACCCTTCCAACCCTACCCTACCCCATCCACCCATATCCCCTCTCAACCTCACCCATAAACCCGACCCCCCTACCCCCTCCTCTTCTATCCTTCGTGCTTAAGAGGGAGAGAGTCCTAGAACAGGTGTTGCAATCAACTCCATGGTTCTGCACTGTGTCTATATTGTTTGTCGGTGGGTCTGTCTGTCTGTCTGTTTGTTTATTCAGATTTTGTTTGTTTGGTTGTTTTATCTTCTTGATTTGTTGATGGTAATGTTAATATCATTATTGTTGATTGTCATTTTCATTGTTATTATGTGATTCATTTGTTAGTTTTAACAAACTTTTAATATCATTATTGCTATTACTGGGGTTACTTTTATTGCAATAATTATGATCATCAATCTTATTGACATCGCTGTTATTATCATACTGCATATTGATGTATTACTCCCACTCCCACTCCCACTCCCACTCCCACTCCCAGTCCCACTCCCACTCCCACTCCCACTCCCACTCCTCCCTCTACAGACTGGCAAGAGATCTGACATGGCTTCCTTTATTCTCTATAGCAGTAGTTCTCAATCTGTGTTCCGCGGAGCCACAGCGTTCCGTGAAGAGATCTCGAGAGTTCCTCTAACATGTTGCTTTTCACGTGTATCGAAAATTGGTGTGGGCGAATTTTCTGGAATTGTGTAAATGTGGAGGAGGTTCAAGGATTCGGAATTTCTCTTATGTAGGCCTATGGATTTTTATTTTCTCATATGTAGGCCTCTTGATTTTTATTTTCTCAGATGTAGGCTTCTTGATTTTTATTTTCTCAGATGTAGGCCTATGGAGTCGTATTTTCTCGTACGTTGGCTCTACCACGAAAATGAGTATTCTGTTCTAATTCATTAGTTTCTTGCAATGCAATGCCAGGCTATAATTTGAGATAAAAGCTGGTAACATATATGAACTATTTTTTCTTAACAAGTAAATAAAGATAAGACATAAAGAGCGTGTTATCATTATTATGGACCGACTCTATGCATACGGTATGTTCAAAGGTGAGTGTGTGTGTGTGTGTGTGTGTGTGTGTGTGTGTGTGTGTGTGTGTGTGTTTGAGTGTGTGTGTGTGTGTGTGTGTTTGAGTGTGTGTGTGTGTGTTTGAGTGTGTGTGCGTGTGTGTGTGTTAGCGTTTGTGTTTGTTTTACGCACATATATCTAATACCTACATATATACTCACACACACTTAAAGTTACCAAGTCACAGCCACTAATCTCAAACACATTAGATACGCTACAATCCTCTCCCAAACGCCATTCCTTTTCGACCGTCTCTCTGTCTCTCTCTCTCTCATGGAAACATTTCCCATATTGTTTTCTGGTCAACAAGGTAACACCCGCATCTCTTGAAGAACCAAATTTGTTCTTCATGTGTTCTCTCTATCGTTTTTCAGGGCTCTTTCCACACGTTTAAGTCATAAAACTGCGATAAAGTCTTGCAAAGTGATCTTACAAGTCTTGAATTTGCTTTCAACCTTGTTCTGCTTTCTGCTTGCCTTTGCTTGCTCCGTCTTGGATCATTTGTTGTTTTTCTTACTTACCTTGTTTTTCTTTCTAAACCTTTCTTTGCTTCTTCTTTTCACTTTCATTCTCTTAATTGAACTCGTTGTACAATTCCTTTCTATTCCTTGTTACTCTGCTTTTACATTTTCTTTTGCATTTTCATCTTCTTCTATTTCTGTTTCTTTTTCTTTTTTTTCCTTTTTCTCCTTCTTATTTTTCTTCTTATTCTTCTCCTTTTAATTCTTTTTTTCCTTCTTCTTCTTCCTCATCCTCCTCCACCACCACCTTCTCCTCTTCCTTCTTCTCCTTCTCCTCTTCCTCCTCCTCCTCTTCCTCCTCCTCCTCCTCCTCCTCCTCCTCCTCCTCCTCCTCCTCCTCCTCCTCCTCCTCCTCCTCCTCTTCCTCCTCTTCCTCCTCTTCCTCCTCTTCCTCCTCCTCCTCCTCCTCTTCCTCCTCCTCCTCTTCCTCCTCCTACTCCTCCTCAACCTCCACTTCCACTTCTTCTTCCTCTTATTCAGCTAACTTTAATTTATTCTTTTCCATTGTTCTTCCCGCACCCCTTTCTCCTTGACACCGAACCCCATCCTATCCACAAAAGAGATAAATGGATAGAAAAAGGAAAGGAGAGTTGGAGGCGAGTGGATGGATAGGAGGGGAATAAGAGAAAAGTGAGAGGATGGAGGTGGAAGAGGAAGAGGTGGTTAGAAAAAAAAGGATAGATAGAGGATGGAGAGATGGGAGTGGAAGAGAAAGAGGTGGATAGATGCAAAACGGATGGACAGAAGAGGAAGAGAGAAGTGGGAGGTTAGAGGTGAAATACGAAGAGTTGAATGAAAAAATAAAATGGATGGAGAAGCGGTTGGGTGATGAGAGAAAGAAAAAAATCGATAAAAAGAGAGAAACGGTATATGNCAACCCCACCCTACCCCTCCCAGCCCTACCCATAACCCCTCTCAACCCCACCCATAACCCCAACCCCAGCCTAACCCCATTACAAGTCTCTCTCTCTCACCGAGAACGGAGCATCGCGCGGGAAAAGTGACCGGACTAAGAACCGTCTCGAGGGAACGCCAAAAAGGCACTGGTTTCGGGAGGGGGGGCAGGGGGAA
>BOPN01011071.1:0-5000 GCA_017312705.2 Penaeus japonicus
TATATATACACACAGGTATATATATAAATGCATATTTCGCCGTGTGATCTGGCAGGAGGTGGAGTTCGCGCTGGGCCCCTTCGCCGTGACGCCCCAGCGCGAGGAAGCGTGCGATTTCTCCATGGAGGTCCACAGCGACAACCAGGCCATCATCATGGTCAGGCCCGGATTGCAGAATGATCTCTCAGGCTTCCTGAAACCGTTTACTTTCCAGGTAAAACAAGCTTCTTGCAGTTTTATAACAAAAAAGTACACACACGCACACAAATATACACCCATACATACAGACACGCAGACACACACGCACACATACACACACTCACACACTGACACACACACACACTCACACACACACACACACACACACACACACACACACATACACACACACATATATATATATATATATATATATATATATATATATATATACATATATATGTATGTATGTAGGTATGTATGCATGTATCTATCTATCTATCTCCTTATCTATCAGTCAATCTATCTATCTATATATGTATGTATATATACGTATGAGCATGTGGTATGTGTGCATGCGTCAGCGCGTGTGTCTTTTGTGAGCTTCTCTATTTCTATGTGTGTATATGTGGTATTGCACAGGTAAATCTTCTCTAATTTTATTTTGTCGTTCGCATATTCAGGTTTGGTTGCTGATTCTGATGAGCTTCTTTAGCATCGGCTCTGCCATGACCTGGATAGTGCGGGCGGAGGGATGGGTGTTCCATTTTCCTACTGAGAACGTCTTAGGAAAAGCTGCCTTGTGGGTCGTTCAGACAGCAACACAGGAGAGTATGTATGGAATTGTTATATGTCCTTGATTCTTTGTAATCAATTCTCTGAATATTCTCCTTTCATCCCCGTTTCTCTCTCTCTGTCTCTCTCTCTCTTTCTCTCTCTCTCTCTCTCTCTCTCTCTCTCTCTCTCTCTAATCCGGTCGGGGGATGGGTTTCGTTGAAAAAAGGAACGACTTTATTAGCGCTATAGCCACCATGGTAACATTACAATTAGGTGATTGAGAACTAGGTAATCTAGATAATAATTGGCACCCGAGAAAAAAAAAGAAAAGAAGAAGCTAATCGGGGAGCCAATAGGTGGGCTGTGACGTAAAAACAGGAAGAAGGTAAGCAAACGTATTGTATGTGTATATATGTATGAACCAATCAAGGAAAGACCCCTGACCTTACTTTTTGGGAGCCCCTGGAGTTAATTAATGCATGATCTCATTAACGTACTTAAGGTGTAAAAAAATAAATGAATCCATTGGGAATGGGTATACTGTATAGAGGAATCGACACACACTCATATATAAGTGTGCGTGTGTGTGTGTGTGTGTACGCGCGCGCTTTGGCAAACGGTATGTTTTAAGTACTGGTAGATTTGTCAGTCAGCAACCGTTAATTTGTAGGAGTGGGCTTAACTGTAATATTGACTGAAACATCAGCAAATCAGAGTAAAATCTTATTGATCACCTAAATGGAGGTAAAAAATAGTGTAAAGAATAACGCAGCAACCGCAAGCAGTTCCCTCACTGACGCCGACTATAATTGGCTCTGGCCAGAACTTGATGGATGGATTGAAGGCCATCTCGGAAGACCTCAAGAAGGCATCTGGTCATTACGCGAAGGGAGGTCTTCCCACAGACAGAGCAGAGATCTTTGGTAAGAATTGCAACAAGTAAGAGGCGAAGAATATCTCACTGGTTTGTGGAAGGAGACACCGACAGCTGCTACAATGGAGAGCCAGAAAACAGGTGAAAAAGCCCTCCCTAAGTGATGACAATTGGCTAACCCACTGCCAACAAGTGGGCGTTTGGGCGTATCTTGATTCTTGGCGGAGTAATGGTGGTTACAATACCAAGGGACCACACACTGTTAAAACTCCCACTTTAAGGGCGTCTTACTAACTAGTTGGAGAGCGCAAAGAAGACCACCTGGTCACGGCGAGGAGAGGCCTTTCCGCAGAAGAAATTTGCTTTCGAAGTTGAACGGCGGTGGCGCTAGTGATGCCGTCTCCTCAAAATACCAACATTAGCGGTAATGGGGCTGTCGAGCGGTATTGCTTAAGAGGTAAATCTTTAATTACATATTTCCATGCGGTATTTTGATGTATGAGCTATACAAAGTGTCACACATCAGGTTTGGAGATAAATAGTCTGTGAAAGTTCAATGTTCTTCCAAGATTTTTTCTTTCTTTTATTTATTCATTTTTATTTTTATTTCTATTTTGATTTTCTTTTTCTTTTTTTCGTCAAATAAGCACTAATCAGAAACGAAGATAACACAAGGAGGTTGCCATCATAAACGTATACATTACGCTTATTTTGATAACATAGTAGGGTATTTTATTATAGAGCCAACCAGTATTTTACGAACAGTAGAAGCACATTTTCACCGGGTAACAAATAGTTTGTGCTATTTTTCAATCACGTGTGTTCAATAAGTCTAGCACTGGATATTACTCCTTTCAAATTTTCTGTAGAAGGAAATATATAAGCTATCAAATACCTCTACATCCATATTACAAATGCAATATTAGAGAACTTTTCACAATCGAGATTAATACTTATTGTTGTCCTGATACCAGTGTTAATACAGGCACCGACAAATATATATATTTTTTTTTTTTTCAGACACCTAAAAAAGAGGAAAGGAGAAGAAACTCACTAACGCCACAAACAAGAGATTCTTTAATCAAAGGAAATATAAAAACGATTCGATAAACCCAAAGTCAAGGAAGCAAAGACTGTTCAACATGGTTTATCATAAATACTTTAATTTCTTGAGGTATAACTGCGCTGCTTTCGGAATCTATACTCGAAAGCCCAAGGTTTTAGGACTTTCTTTTAAATATCAATCTTCGGCTCCAGAGTACACCAGAACCAGCTACTCGGCTTTGGTTTCACGGGGGCATAATTCATTCTAACTTTCGTATTTACATTTTTTTGCAATTAGATCACAAGATTTTATTTGATGAGATCATAATCCTGATAACAATATTAGCATTATGTTTCATAATTTCTACAAAACACACTTTAGAGTAACTAAGAAGTGTGTGGAAGTGAACGAGTTTTATTATCCTTATTATTATTCTCTCTCTCTCTCTCTCTCTCTCTCTCTCTCTCTCTCTCTCTCTCTCTCTCTCTCTCTCTCTCTCTCTCTCTCTCTCTTTCTCTCTCTCTCTCTCTCTCTCTCTCTCTCTCTCTCTCTTTCTCTCTCTCTCTCTCTCTCTCTCTCTCTCTCTCTCTCTCTCTCTCTCTCTCTCTCTCTCTCTCTCTCTCTCTCTCTCCCTCTCTCTCTCTCTCTCTCTCTCTCTCTCTCTCTCCCTCTCTCTCTCTCTCTCTCTCTCTCTCTCTCTCTCTCTCTCTCTCTCTCTCTCTCTCTCTCTCTCTCTCTCTCTCTCTCTCTCTCTCTCTCTCTCTCTCTCTCTCTCTCGTGTCACTCCACTCCACCCATTTTTGTCTTCTTACAGGCTCGGAGTGGCTCCCACCTAGAGACGGCGGACGCATCCTAGTGGCTACATGGCTCCTGGCATCCCTGGTGTTCATGTCCTCCTACAGTGGCATCCTGACCGCCATGCTGACTGTGCCTCGGGTCACCATCCCCATCGACTCCCTGGCTGACCTCGTGGCCCAGAGTGACCTGCCTTGGCGGTTGGAGTCTGGGGCTATGATGCTCACATACTTGGAGGTCAGTGCGTTGTGCTGTCACTGGAAAGAAAATAATCCATGTAATATTAGTCCTAAGAATATTGCTGATGGTAAAGATAATGGTGATGAAGTAATACAGGATATTTAGTGAATATTAAATAAATGTTGATTCTAAAATGGTGATTATTACAATAACGGTATTTGAATTAATTAATACTACTATAATTCTTACTACTACAATGATGATAATGATAATATTACTATTACTAATCATTATTACTATCATTATTATTATTATCATTGTTATGACTATTGTTATCATTATTATTATCATGATTATTATGATAATTATTATTATATTATTGTTATTGATATTATCATTTTATTACTATTATTAGTATCATTATTGTTATTATTATTATGACTATTATTGGTATTATTATTATCATCATTATTATTATTATTATCATTACTATCATAATAATTATTATCATTATTGCTATCATTATGATTATTATTATTATCATTATTATTATTATTATTATTATTATTATCATGATTTCGATAATGATATTTATAATGATAATAATGATCATGATAATAATAATGTAATGATAATAATAAAGATAATAAGGATTATTATAATGATGATAATAATAACAGTGATAGTAACAAGGATGATTAGTGTAAAGATGATACTGATAATAATAAGAATGAGAATAATAATGATGATAATAATAATAATACTTATAATAATAGTAATAATAATAATGATAATATTAACAATGATAGTAATAATAATAATAATAATAATGATAGTAATAATAATAATGATAATAATAATAATGATAACGATAATGATGATAACAGCAACAACAATAACGATGATAACAATGAAACTACTACTAAGGATGATAATAATTATAATTTTAACAATAGAATAGATAGATAATAAAAATAATATCAACAACAATGATGACAACATTACAAGTGAAGATAATGATGATCATTCATAATGATGATCATTCGCGTTGATCGTGATGATGGAAATAATAATCATAAAATCCAACACTTGATCATCAATTAATAGTAACAATAATGCCAGCAGTAGTACTAATAGCAGTAGCAATAGATATCCCTTAACACCAGATAGCAAAGTAGAAGACCTTAATTTTGTGGCACTTCTTCAACCGCAGGAATCGCAAGACCAAGTGCGGCGGAGAGCTTTCAACAGGATGTCCGGCACAATCCCTGACTGTTGGAGTGGGAGGGAAAGTATTGCAACTGGGAAGTTCGCTGCAATCTGCGACGAAACTTCAATGAGAAAAGCCAT
>BOPN01011074.1:0-5000 GCA_017312705.2 Penaeus japonicus
GGTTATGGTCAGCTGCCCGTACCATCCACACTCACACACACATACACACACACACTCACACTCACACACACACACACACACACACACACACACACATATATATATATATATATATACATATATATACCCTCATGAGACAACATTTCCATAACCCAAGGCATCCCCGAGCAAGGCTCATGCTACTCTTGGTCGGGGCAAGCATCTCTCCAGCCGGGGCGAAGTCGGTCCGGCCATGTGTGGGAACCTTGTGGAGCGCTGCGGGGCTTTCCCCAGCATCCCTCGTCCTGCCCCGCCCCCTTGGGACCAGAGGGAGACATCTACTCACACCGCACGCTCGATAAAGTGCTCCTCCGCTCGCGCTCTGTTTTGCTTGACGCTTGTTTGTCTGTAGAGAAAGTGGCGCGCATTTTGATTTTGTACCAGCGCCCTCTATTTCCTGGTGTTTGTTTTTCTTTCTCTCGTTCGTCATTTGATAACGGTTTACATTCGGAGTGTCCTTTTATTTCGGTAATTTCGAAGTGATTTGTGAAACATCCAGTTTATAAAGCTCTTGATATGTTTTTTTTTTCTCGATAAAAATATTAGTAACAAAGTCTTGTCTGTAAAGATGAGAAGAATTCCTGTCTTTTGCTTCTTTCCGTTTAACTTTTTTGCTCTTTGATAGCATTATTTTACTATTGGTATGATAGTGATGTACTTTTATTGTCCTTACTATTAGTATTGTTATTACTGATAATACTATTATCATCAGCATTCCTATCATATTTTTCATTAACTTTATAAATGTTAACAATATTATCGTTATTATGATTATCATATTATTATCATCATCTTTGTTGTATCATATTTTTATTAAATATCATCCTTATCATCATTATTTTCATTATCATAATCATTATTGTTATCAATATTATCACTATCATTATCATTACTATTCTAATAATTATCAGTATCATTATAATAATTATCATTATTAAGGATGATTGAACAAATAATAATGAAGATTATAATGATAATGATGCGAACAATAATTATTGTAATGATAATGAAGATTACAATGATAATGATGATAATGATAACTAGCATCATTATCATTATAATAATTATTGTTCGCATCATGCGAACAATGATTATTATAATGATAATGATGCTAGTTATCATTATCATCATTATCATTGTAATCTTCATTATTATTTGTTCAATTATCCTTATCTTCAATATCATTATTGATATTAATAATACTTTCGTTATTGTTATAATTTTCATCATTATTGTTATTATTTTCATCATTACTCTTTTCATTATTCTTCCTTTCACCTTCATTATTATCATAGTTATTATTAGTATCATCATGGTTATCATTATTGTCATTATTATCAGTATTATTATCATTATCATTATAATTACCATCATTATCACTATTATTACTTTTGTCATCATTAATGTTATCATTATCATCATTATCATTTTTCTCAATTTGATGTTATCCTTATCGTTATTATTGATATGATTAATATTAGCATTATTACCACGATTATTATTATTATAATTGTTATTGTTAGCATTAGTATCATTCTTAGTATCTTTATTATCATTATTATTATTATTATCATCAGCAGCATTATTATCATTATCATCATTATCATTAATGACAATGATAATGACAATAATAAAAGCAATAATAATGATGATGATATTAATGAAAATGATGATAACAGTGATGACTAACGATGGCGTAAAGATAATTAATAATCAAAGTCAATGTCGTTGTTATCAATATAATTATCAGTATCATTAGCATCATCATCTTGCAAGTGTTATCAGTGTTGTGTGTTACTCAACGCTGTTATCATAATAATATCGTTGTTACACTGTTATCAATGTTTGTTGATATTATCATTATTATCAATAGTATGATTTCATTATCAGTATCTTAATCCTTATCATTGCTATTCCTATCATCGTTTCCAATATTCTCAAATTTATCGATACCACAACTTTATCACTATGATTGCTATTATCATCACTATCTCTACCATCCATATCATTAATAATGATAGTCTTCAACAGGGTTTTAAAGGACAATTGCTAATGAAAATATGAATAAATAATTTCACTTACGAATTTAATTAATTAGCGTTTGAATAATCTTCCCCAGAATTACGTAGCAAGTAAAGTGACTCAGCATCAGTTACCTGACTCATATGTCCTCGGCTTGCATCTTGCATAATCATCCTTGCCACGACTTCGCAGAGTTCCAAAGAGCCACACGCGCGGTTTAAAGTCCTCTTCCCGGCCAAGTATGTGGATTCGATTATGTTTTTCCTCTCGTCTGGTTACTAGGCTGAGATTAAATCACCGAAGTTTAATGTCAGTTGGGCAGGCAGCCTGTACCTTCGGGGATGAAACGCTGTGGTGATAAAAGTCAGTTCGGTTTTCGCTGGTTCTCGTATGGAGGCCACGTCCCGGTGACCGAAATACGATTTTCTCAACGGCTACAAGGGGGAATATCATTTTACCATCTACGTTGCGTAATGTAATCTTGCAAGCTGTGCAACTCGGGTTGTTCTAGGCAGAAGCTTCTCGATTCTCTCTGGGTTCCGGTTTTGTAAAGTCTGTACTCGAAGACTTAACGTTTTTATAAGTTGCTATAATATTTCTATCATTTTCAGGATGAGGAAAATGATACTGCCATTGTTATATTTTTTATTGTTGTTATTATCATTCTCACTGTTGTAATATTGATGTCGTTGTCGTTATTTTGATCATCATCTTCATCATCATCATTGTTATTCTCATTATCATAATTTCTAATTTTATGATATTGATAATGATAATGAAAAAAATGATTATCATTATCATTACCTTTGTTATTATTATCATTATCAGTAACATCACCATTACTATAATGATGATCACCATCATCATCATTCTTTTATTATCGTTATCATTATCATTACTATTAGCACTGACATTATTATTATCATTACCATTATGAATATTACTACCACTATCATTATCACCATTATTATCATTATCATTGTTATTGCTGTGGTTGTTTTTATTTCCACTATCCACTTGTTATCATTATCATATCATTATTATTGCTATTATCATTATTATTGCATTATTATTATCATCATTATAATCATCATTATCCTTGTAATCATTATCATTATCATTATCATAATTATGATTATTGTTATTATTATTGTTATTATTATTATTATTATTAATATTATCATCATCATCATTATTATCATTATTATTATTATTATCATTATCATTATTGTTATCATTATCATATCATTATTATTGCTATTATCATTATTATTGCTATTATCATTATTATTGCATTATTATTATCATCATTATAATTATCATTATCCTTGTAATCATTATCATTATCATTATCATTATTATGATTATACTTATTGTTATTATTTTTGTTATTATTATTATTATTATTATTATTGTTAATATTATCGTCGTCATAATAATAATAATTATTATTATTATTGTTAATATTATCGTCGTCATAATAATAATTATTATTATTACTATTATCACTATTATTATTGTTATCATTATCATTATTATTATTATTATTACTACTACTATCATCACTATCATCATCATTTATTATTATTATTATTATTATTATTATTATTATTGTTATTATCACTATTACTATTATTATCATTACCATTATTATTATTACTATCCTCATTATTATTACTATCATTATTATTATTATCATTATTATCATTATCATTATTATTATTATCATTATTATTATCATTATCTTTATTACCATTATCATTATCATTATTATTATTGCCAGTAATATCATTATCATTATCCTTATTATCATCCTCATCATATTACGATTATTTTCTTGTTATTGGCACTATCATTTTATTTTTCATTTTCATCATCATCATCATAGCTCTTATCATAACAATAATGGTAATAATAATAACTGTTATCAATACCACCAACATCCAAAGAATTATCATTATCATTTAATCCCCATCACCTTCACCATCAACCTTTCTTCCCTCTCATCACAATCCCCATCAACCCTCCTTCCCTCTCATCACAATCCCCATCAACCCTCCTTCCCTCTCATCACAATCCCCACCAACCCTCCTTCCCTCTCATCACAATCCCCACCAACCCTCCTTCCCTCTCATCACAATCCCCATCAACCCTCCTTCCCTCTCATCACAATCCCCATCAACCCTCCTTCCCTCTCATCACAATCCCCATCAACCCTCCTTCCCTCTCATCACAATCCCCATCAACCCTCCTTCCCTCTCATCACAATCCCCATCCAACCCTCCTTCCCTCTCATCACAATCCCCATCAACCCTCCTTCCATCTCATCACAATCCCCATCAACCCTCCTTCCCTCTCATCACAATCCCCATCAACCCTCCTTCCCTCTCATCACAATCCCCATCAACCCTCCTTCCCTCTCATCACAATCCCCATCAACCCTCCTTCCCTCTCATCACAATCCCCACCAACCCTCCTTCCCTCTCATCACAATCCCCACCAACCCTCCTTCCCTCTCATCACAATCCCCATCAACCCTCCTTCCATCTCATCACAAACCCCATCAACCCTCCTTCCATCTCATCACAATCCCCATCAACCCTCTTTCCCTCTCATCACAATCCCCATCAACCCTCCTTCCCTCTCATCACAATCCCCAACCAACCCTCCTTCCCTCTCATCACAATCCCCATCCGACCGCCCATCCTCCTCGTGTCTCGTCACCTTCGCTCCAGACCTCATCTTCAGCCTCGCCTCTTGCTTCTCCCAATCAAAAACACCCTCTGGCGGCCAATCTCCCAAGTTGAGATTATATGCAAGGCAGCGTAAAGTTATTGGTTGGCGGAGTGAAATTCTCTGTTGATATGTGTGATGGGTCGAGTGTCTTTGACGTAGAGTTTTTTTTTTTTTTTTTTTTTTTTTTTTTCACCTGCTGGATT
>BOPN01011074.1:15000-18372 GCA_017312705.2 Penaeus japonicus
TAGAAATATTACAGAATCTCAATATCAAAGCCTAAGAAGACAAAACCAATAATTGCGCAATTATTAAGACTATGCATTCCCGGACTGCTGATTGCATTCATCCATGGACTGAAAGGCAAAACCAAATTTAATACAACGAATTAAAATCAATTTAGCAATGCAACCTACTCCCCAGGCTTGCAGCACCTCCGCCCCGCAATAATCGTCGATCAGAATGAGATATACCGAAATTCAGGCCAGCGGGGCTTCCGATAGGATTCATACTTGCCTTTGTAATTTCCCCAAGTAACACATCTTCCACTACCACATAGCCGAAGTATCATTTTATGTCAAGTAGTTACCTAGGTCAAAGATCTATCAGTATTATATATTTACAAAATTCACGTACACCACGAACTATACATCACCTGCGATATATATATATCTTCTGGCATTACGTATAGCCATCGGCAGTACACACTACCCAGTGTTACGTATATTTCAGTCTACATTTATCCAAATAATATGGTATATTTCCTCCAGCGCTGCATTTCCCCTTGTCTCGCATATCATATATCATTTGTGGCTTAGTCTCGTAACTATAATACATTCTGTGTTCAGTACATCTCCACTGCTAATATTTTCTTCTACTTTTTTAGTATACACGAAAGCATTATGATTAATGTCTTCTTTATTATAATTAACCGGCAATTAGATATCAACTTTGTTTTTTCCTCACATGTTCCAGCCAGTACAGAAAAAGGTTTAGAAGTTATACAGCACTCAAGGGCCTCAAATTAATCAGATTAAGATATAAACACGCTCTCTTTAACTGTTACCTTTGGAAAAGAAAGTTTTTTTTTCGTTAATGTAAGTTTTATATTCTTGCATTAGAATGAATTGTTTCATTTTAGGAATTCACAATAAATCACAAATTCTATTATCAAATGGATTACATTACGTTTTCTCAATTCATATGATTTTCTCCCATATCTTCTATCATTGTAATTAATATTCCTTTTTATTAATTTCTTTAACCAATATAGATAACAACATTTGCACAAATATAATATAAGTAACAAGGATAAGGATAAGCTAGATTTGCGGAGCAGATGCTTCGCCGAGCTCACAAGCACTGTGGCGAGCTCGCCTGTGCCAGTGAGTGCTGATTCGTGACAGTGTGTCAGCTAGTGTGTCAGTCTGGTCCTTACCCACCGTGGTGCTCAACCACAGCAGTGCCCGCCAGGCGACAGTGGAAACTTGGACGGGGCTCGATCTGCCGGCTACGGGGTTGCGAGGCCGGTGCATTACCACTGCACCGACCTAACGGCTTCGGAAACAACCGTCCGACGAGTCATGCAGTGCCGGGAGAAATACTAGTCGCTGGATATGAGTTTACCGTTTGCTTCTGTAAACGCGTACAATCAGCTGCTGCGTTGTAATACATCCAGGATTTCCATTAGCCTCACCTACTGGTTCAGCATTAGTCCTGCAGACATATCGTATCGCTTTGTAAGTAGATTCTCTCGGTCTCAAACTTTTGTAAATGCGGAGGATTAATTGGTGTTTTCTTGTATCCGGTCCCATCGGTGAATCTTATAAACACAGAGTAAATTGGATGATAGAGTTGATCACTGGATTTAGAAAATGTATGGATGTTCTAGGTAGGTTTCATGAATTTCAGGATTTGTTAATTCATAATGTTTTACATCAATTAATTTTCTTCAATTTATCCATAATAGGCCTATTTTTCTCTGTTGACATCTTGCGAAGATATAATTCCAAAGGAAGGCGATTTCTGAATCACAAACTCTATAACACAAGAGAAGGTGACTTATTGTATTTAAGAGATTTCTTAATAAGCATTATAGAGTACATATTATATGTAAAACAAAAACAAGTAGGCCTACAATTTGCTAAAAGTGCAGAACGAGCTACCAAATAATCTCTATCAATGAAGTCAGGACAATATCATTTTAGGTGATTACATCATGGGAATAATAAAACTATGTGAAAAAATTGCCAAAAAATATATGCAAACATGCCTGCGCACACACAAACACACACATATACATACATACAGGCACACACACAAACACACACACACACACACATATATATATACATATATACATACATATATATATGTATATAGATAGATAGATAGATAAACAGATAGCGTATGCGCGCATGTGTATATGCCTGTATGTGTGTGTTCGTACATACCCACACAAAAGTATATGAGAAAGTCTTGGTCGATTCTTACGGCTTCGTTCTTACATGCAAGACAGACATCGTTAATGGCTGCTGGCTGTGCGCGCATTAGTCAGAATGAGGGTGGATCATGAGGACAATGAAAGAGCGACAATCCATGCGAATTGCTGTCATTTATGGCTGGAGCGGAAGGCAGCAACTATCACAGCTGGATATAAATTACCCCATTACCTGAGCGAAGTGCCTGTTGTGAGGAATATAGTAATCAACGCAGGTCAATAACGAGGTCAAGAGAGGTCCATAGCTTATAGCCCGGCAAGAGCAGCAATACCAGTCAGGTAATCTGAGAAGCTATATGCGACAGGCACCCTGTGCCGTCACGCCGAAGCGATGGGATAGTAAAGTGTGCGTGATCAATAACCGACTTCTGTGCCACGGAAAACTATCGAATGCGTACTAATAGAAAATAAGGCCTCTTGCAGATTTTTTACAAGTTCAGGGAAAGGACCTCACATACACGTGCGGTATATAATTCCGTATACATCCCAGACTCGAACAAGAACTACGAGAGTGAGCCGGCAGCGAGGAGGAGCATCAAAAAGACTGTCAAGTACTTCCCAGGGTGATGAAGTCTCGGTTGGCTGAGCGAGCGTGCGGACCACTCTCGCCGCTGGCCAACCAGGGTCGCCATTGGCTGAGTGCTGCTCCCAAAGAGGCTAAGTGGCGCTGGCTTCAACTCTCGGCACGCACGGGTTACCACATGCACTTTAGCCTTACATAAAAGTATGCATGGAATGGGTGAAGGTGGAGCTGCGGCGGAATTTAAGAGTGAAGAATGAAGATATGAATGTGCGGGAGTAAGGATATTGAATTTGAATTCAATTACCGGAAACTGAAAAACAAAATCAGACGCAATTCAGACTGATCATTCATATGATTAAAACAAAAACCTACAGATGGTTCAAGTATCATACGTGTTCTTTGGTTTCCATCGATTTGTGTCCGACTTTCTGTAAACGAATCAGCATACGTAGAAAAATCAGAGAGAGATAGACAGGGGAGATATGAGGTAGTGAACTTATTAATATATAAGAGGATTCTAGGTACATAAACACACAATCACACAAACACGCACACACATATATATGTATATGTATAAATATATATATATATATTTAT
>BOPN01011077.1:5000-7500 GCA_017312705.2 Penaeus japonicus
TCAAGCGGGACCAGGGTACAGAGGGGGCTCTCCGGGGGCGTGGGCGTGGGGGCGGGGGCGGGGGAGGGCGAGACCGCGGGCGTGGGTGCGGGTGAAGGGGTGGGCGTCGACGAGGGGCTCTCTGGGGGCGTGTAGGCGTCGGAGCTCCAAGCGAGGCTGTCGTTTTGCTGGTCTGTGGGGGAGAGGGGAGAGGGGAGAGGGGAGAGGGGAGAGGGGAGAGAGGGAGAGGGGAGAGAGGGAGAGGGGAGAGAGGGAGAGGGGAGAGGGGAGGGGAGAGGGAAGAGAGAGGGGAGAGAGGGGCGAGGGGGGAAAGGGGGAGTGAGGGGGAGAGGGAAGAGAGAGGGAAGAGAGAGGGGAGAGGGGAGAGGGGAGAGGGAGAGGGAGAGAGAGAGGGCGAGGGGGAGGGGGGGGAGGGGGGAGAGAGGGAGAGGGAGAGAGGGGGAGAGAGAGGGGGAGAGTAAAGTAGAGAGAGGGTTGGGAGAGAGGAAATAGGGGGAGAGAAAGAGGGAGAGGGGAGAGAAAGGGGAAAGGGGAAGAGGAGAGAAAGGGGAAAGGGGAGAGAGGGAGAAAGGTGGTAAAGGGGGGGGGGAGAAAGGGGGGAGCGGCGGGTGAGGGGGAAGAGGGGGAGGGTCATAGATAAAACTAGTAAACAGATAAGATTCATGAACTAACATAAGAGTAATAATGGATGGATGAATAAATAGCATAAAAATATAACAATAAAGGAGGGTACATTTAGTGGTGTGTGTTTGTTTTAAATAAGGTTCGAGTCAGGATGAGAGAGAGAGAGAGAGAGAGAGAGAGAGAGAGAGAGAGAGAGAGAGAGAGAGAGAGAGAGAGAGAGAGAGAGAGAGAGAGAGAGAGAGAGAGAGAGAGAGAGAGAGAGAGAGAGAGAGAGAGAGAGAGAGAGAGAGAGAGAGAGAGAGAGAGAGAGAGAGAGAGAAGGAGAGAGAGAAGGAGAGAGAGAGAGAGAGAGAGAGAGGGAGAGAGAAGGAGAGAGAGAGAGAGAGAGAGAGAGAGAGAGAGAGAGAGAGAGAGAGAGAGAGAGAGAGAGAGAGAGAGAGAGAGAGAGAGAGAGAGAGAGAGAGAGAGAGAGAGAGAGAGAGAGAGGGAGAGATGGAGAGAGGGAGAGAGAGAGATGGAGAGAGAGGGAGAGAGAGAGAGAGGGAGAGAGAGAGAGAGGGGGAGAGAGAGAGAGAGAGAGAGAGAGAGAGAGAGAGAGAGAGAGAGAGAGAGAGAGAGAGAGAGAGAGAGAGAGAGAGAGAGAGAGAGAGAGAGAGAGAGAGAGAGAGAGAGAGAGAGAGAGAGAGAGGAGAGAGAGAGAGAGAGAGAGAGAGAGAGAGAGGGAGAGAGGGAGAGAGAGAGAGAGAGAGAGAGAGAGAGAGAGAGAGGGAGAGAGAGAGAGAGGAAGAAAGCGAGAAAGAGAAAGAAAAAGAGAAAGAGAAAAAAGAGAAAGAGAAAGAAAGAGAACGAGAAAGAGAAAGAGAGACAATAACCCACCCACCCATCCAGTAACCAGCGCACAACACGTCTTCCCACTTCATCAACAAGCAATAACGGACCCATCAACATCAATAACATCAATACCCAGAAGCAAAGAGACAGAAACAGCTCGTTAGCTCGACCAAGAACATGTTACGGACCTGTTTCGAGTGGCTCGATGTTCGGAATGGGCTGAGCGAGAGGGAGGGGATAATGGGAGGGGACAATGGGAGAGGAAAATGGGAGGAGAGAGGATAATGGAAGAGGCAAATGTGAGGTGAGAGGATAATGGAAGAGGAAAATGAGAAAAGATAATGGAAGAGGAAAATGGAAGAGGAAAATGAGAGAAGATAATGGAAGAGGAAAATGAGAGAAATGAGGATAATGGAAGAGGAAAATGAGAGAAGAGAGGATAATGGAAGAGGAAAATGAGAGAAGAGAGGATAATGGAAGAGGAAAATGAGAGAAGATAATGGAAGAGGAAAATGAGAGAAATGAGGATAATGGAAGAGGAAAATGAGAGAAGAGAGGATAATGGGAGAGGCAAATAGGAGGAGAGAGGATAAGGGAAGAGGAAAATGGGAGACGAGAGGATAATGGAAGAGGCAAATGGGAAGAGAGAGGATAATGGAAGAGGCAAATGGGAAGAGAGAGGATAATGGAAAAGGAAAATGAGAGGACAAAGTATAAGGGGAGAGATTAATGAGAAGAGAGAAAACCAGAGAAGAAAAAATAATAGAGAGACGAGAGAATATAAGTGGAAGAGAGATATCAGAGGTGTGAGAGGAGAGAGAAAATGGGTGGGGGAGGTGAAAAAAAGAAAATAAAAATAGGAGAAAAAAGCGAGAGCGAAGAGAGTAGGGAATATATAATGAGAAGAGAGACAGAGAACAAGGGAGAGAGAGAACAAGAGAGAGAGAGAAAAAGAGAGAGAGAGAGAGAGAGAGAGAGAGAGAGAGAGAGAGAGAGAGAGAGAGAGAGAGAGAGAGAGAGAGAGAGAGAGAGAGAGAGAGAGAGA
>BOPN01011078.1:5000-7500 GCA_017312705.2 Penaeus japonicus
CATCAGCATCATCAAACTCTTCCATGAAGGCACGACGGGCGAGACGAGGACATCAGCCAAGCTTTTAACTTCAAGCATTGTGTGAAGCAAGGATGTGTTATTGCTCCAACCCTCTTCGCACTCTATCAAGGAACAATCTTAGAAACAATGTCATCACACTCGGAAGGAGCGTGGACATTAAAACGAGATCAGACGGGAACCTTTTCAACGTTGCCACCTTCAAAGCAGAAACAAAGACAAGGGAAGTTTGCGTTCGAGAGCTCCTGTATGCAGATGACTCTGCTTTAATGGCAAACGACCCTGAAAAATGCAAAAGATAATAGATCGTTTTGTAACGGTTGCAGTGCTCTTTGGACTAAAAATTAATGTTGTAAAAACTGAACTCTAGTATCAGCCTGACCCTCTAAGAGAGCTAGGAGACACACCTCCTAATATAGATGTCAATTGAGAACACCTCTAAAATAACAGTTATTTCGCTTACATAGGCAGTACAGTTACTGACATAAACTCATCAGACCTACTGAAGTAAATCAGCTACATTACTCAATATCAAGATGTAACCAGCTGGGATTTTTTTCTTTCTTTCTTTCTTTCTTTCTTTCTTCCTTTTGAGACTCTCCGGCTACTCCCACATAAACCCTCGCGATCATAGGGTTTACAACCACTGTCTAAGCCAATAAATTAATTTAAGCACATAAGTTAGACGGGTCATCATAATATGTGTTCCCAACCACATGAGCTTGCATTGGTATGGGACAGTCCCTTAATATAATGGTCACTCAATTAAGCCGAGGTTTCTTGAGATGAAGAGCTGTGGCTGCAGGACTAGCCGATGTCCTGCAGCTCCGGAGAGAGGAAACGAGACCCACCCCTAAGCCATATTGACACCACAGGCTAAGAGGTACTGGCTCTCTCTGCAACAATATTAAGAGGTGCAAAAGATATCTTTTTGCGATCAATGGGGTGCACCAGATGCCACATTGTAGCCGGAACGTGGGCAAGCACGGGTTTGGTAAGAGTTGGTGGGAAACTTATGCCTGACACTATTCCGTGGAAGCTGAAGGACATGCAGGCAGTCCAGCTACCACAGTAAGCCTTCAGTAATTGACCAATACAAACTTCTGTTATGTCACATAAGCATAGTACATGCCGCAAGGCTAAGGAAGGGTAAAGATGAGTATAATCCAAGAGGAAGCGGTACAGGGCTCAAGGAAGTTTGTGGTCAGTGATCTGTTTCAAAGAGTAACTTTTGAAAATGAAAGGAAAAATCCAAAATCAATATTATATGTTTTATTCTTATTGAGAGAAGGAGATAAAAACAAGGACTAGTAAGCATAAGTTAGCAAGTGACAGCATAGCTGGAGACTACAAACCAAAACGTATCATGTATCTGCCGATGCTATCTGCCTCACTAAAGCATTGTTCAGTAATTCTTGTAGCAAGGTATGCCAGATATGACGTGTTCTGTTGGAGAACACAACGTATCTGTATGTCAAAAGGATGTGAAACTTCTTGTCAAACACTCCTACGTAAAAGACCACATCGAAATGAACATATGTTACTAAATATAACGATGATCTTCCGAAGATTTTTGAATGTTCTCCAAACATAATGAATAAGGTTGCTATTAAAACGGAGTTCAATAAAGACCTTTTCAAAGCAGAAGACCAGGTTTTCTTGAGATCCTTTTTAACAGAAATGCAATTCAATTCTCTGTTAACCACCATAAAAAACAGGTAAAATAACCACATTAACAAACAACATATTTACAAATAATCTCAACTTTCAAAACGGTATCGTGTTATTAGATATAACTGATCATTACCCTTTAATTCATAAAATACTAATTTGTTAAGTAAAGTTTCTGTAGGATTTATTAAGCAGTGTGAAAAGCCTCTAAAGCTAGAGCATTATGCATTCTTGAACCAGCTCATAGTCCAACTAAGCATCAGAAATATTGGAAAATGTATTCACGATATTTTACCTTTTCTATTCGAAGATCCTGGTAAAATTATGCGTATTCGACGAACCCGTATTTCACTAAGTCTATTAGTCGCCATTTTTATTTTATATAATTATCATCATTATAAAATTACCATCAGCATGGTAGTTAAACTGGTCATTTGTCATTTAACTGTATTTTCTGCGTGAAGGTCAGGTACCTTGACCTCATGTTGGCCTGGGTCAAGAATAGACTCTTAACCCTTTTCTTTCCCTTAGGATAAGAATAGATTCGGAACCCTATTCCACAGGGGAGGGGGAATGCACACTGAAGAATGTATATTCAACCACGTGGTAATTCGCCATTTTGACTTTGCCATCTTGGAAGCTTGTGACACATCTGACAGTCTTCGTTTCTCCAACATAAACTCGAATGTATTCCATGCGTATCTTACGCAATCATCTTTAAATTTATGATATAATTCAATGAAAAGCTTCCATCAATGATATAGAAGTCATGATTCATACAACTCACCTAATATTCAGGCGTAATCCTTTA
>BOPN01011080.1:5000-7500 GCA_017312705.2 Penaeus japonicus
ATTATTATTGTTATTGTTATTATCATTATCATCATTATTATTATTATTGTTATTATCACTATCATCATTATCATTATTATTGTTATTGTCATTATCACTATCATTATTGTTATTGTCATTACCACTATCATCATTATCATTATCATTAATTTTGTTATTATCACTATCATCATTATTATTATTATTGTTATTGTCATTATCACTATCACCATCATTATTATTATTGTTATTGTCATTATCATCATTATTATCATTATAATTATTTTTTTTATTGTTATCATTGTCACTGCCATTGTTAATACTATTGTTGTTATTGTCATTACCATTATCCTTATCATTGTTATTGTTATCATTGATATTATCATTAATTCATCATCCTCATCAACTCTATCATCATCATAATTACTATTGTTATTGTTGATATAATGATTTTTTATCATTATTTTCATGACGTTGCTGATTTTCATTGTTAATCATTAATTATCATTACTGACACTACTATTATTGTTCTTATCGCCATCGTTATCATCATAGTTTTCATTGTCATTATCCCTATTATCATCATCATTATTATCATTTTTACTGTAATCATTATTGTGATTATTACTATCATTTGTCATGATCATTGCTACAGTGTCATTATTATCATCATTGTTATCATCATTATCATTATTATCATCATTACCATCATCATTATCATTACCATCATCATTATCATTATTATCATTACCATCATCATTATCATTATTACTATTATCATCATCATTAACATCTTTACTATCATTATCATTATTACTATTACTATTATCATCATTATCATCAACATCATCATTGTTACCATTAGTATTTTTAATTTTTATCATCATTATCGTTATCATTACTATCATTATAGTTATTATTATAATTGTCATTATTATCATCTTTATTCTTTCAATCTCACATTCGCACTTACACGTGTGTGTGTGTGTGTTTGTGTGTTTTTTTGTGTGTGTTTATGTGTGTGTGTGTGTTTGTGTTTGTGTTTGTGTGTGTGTATGTGTGTTTGTGTTTGTGTTTATGTTTGTGTGTTTTTTTGTGTGTGTTTATGTGTGTGTGTGTGTGTTTGTGTGTGCGTGTTTGTGTTTGTGTGTTTTTTTGCGTGTGTGTTTATGTTTGTGTGTGTGTGTTTGTGTGTGCGTGTTTGTGTTTGTGTGTGTTTGTGTTTGTGTTTATGTGTGTGTGAGTGTGTGTTTGTGTTTGTGTTTATGTTTATATTTGTGTGTGTGTGTGTGTGCGTGTGCGTGCGTGCGTGTATGCCTTCTCTAACGAAAGGAAAGATAAGATAGAAAGGGTTTGCAGGATTACACGCCCATAATACATACACTGGCAACAGAACTGGGAGTTGAGTTGCCATATACTAAATTTTGCACAAAGACAAGGTGAAATTGAATGAATAGGCGCAGTCTTACATATAAATGTACGATAGCAAACAGTCTGAAACTATTTTGTTGGGTAAATGTAGAGCAAAATGTGTTTATTATGGCATTCTAGTAAAATTTATAGTCTCATTAACAAGGTATTCAGATGTAGGTTTGCCATGTCAAAATGCATAAAGTGAATTTGAATATATTGAAAGCCGTTGAACATTTTCTGAATTAGGTTGTCAATATTACATGTAAAACTTTTCAGGACTTTTTCACAACGAATCAGTAAAAATAGCATAAACAATAACAAAAAAAAAGCATAGAACACTCAAGGAAAATGCATAGAAAACGCACGATAAATTTTGATCTCTACAAGTATGTTATATTCGCTGTCTCACTTCCGCCCAACATGAGTCAAGTTCTGTGCATGATGACTGCCATACGTAGGCCACAAAAGATCAAGCTCGTAAATACTATCATATTAAAGGGAAATCAAAGGGAATAAACAAAAATATAATAAATCTACTATAAGTAACAATCTGGTAAATGCTAATGAATAAACAAAAATATAATAAATCTATTATAAGTAACAATCTGGTAAATGCTAATGAATAAACAAAAATATGATAAATCTACTATAAGTATCAAGCTGGTAAATGCTAATGAATAAACAAAAATATGATAAATCTACTATAAGTATCAAGCTGGTAAATGCTATGATATTAAAGGGAAATACAAGGAATAAACAAAAATATAATAAATCTACTATAAGTAACAAGCTAGTAAATGCTATCATATTAAAGGGAAATCAAAAGGAATAAATAAAAATATAATAAATCTACTAGAAGTACCAAGCTAGTAAATCCTATCATATCAAAGGGAAATACAAGGAATAAACAAAAATATAATAAATCTACTAGAAGTACCAAGCTAGTAAATCCTATCATATCAAAGGGAAATACAAGGAATAAACAAAAATATAATAAATCTACTATAAGTACCAAGCTAGTAAATGCTATCATATTAAAGGGAAATACAAAGGAATAAACAAAAATATAATAAATCTACTATAAGTACCAAGCTAGTAAATCCTATCA
>BOPN01011080.1:10000-18342 GCA_017312705.2 Penaeus japonicus
ATAATAATCAGACATTTTTGCATTTCTCTTTGTCCGGTAAGAAAAGATATTTGTAATTTGGTTACCTACCTTATCTCTTTTTTTTTGTTTGTTTGTTTGTTTGTTTGTTTGTTTGTTTTCCAACCGTTCTAAAGTGAATATGTTTCGGACGAATAACACTGTCCAGACGACAATTTCATAAGAGAAACTACAGTCATAATAAGTAGCATTAGAAAGAGATAGTTCAATTTTGGTATGAATCAGTTGTGGTTATTCCTTGTTAAAGAATTGACAACCATTTCAGGAACGTGCGGTTGGTAATTCAGTCTACGCTCCATCAAAACAAACGGGATGAGAGTGATCGTGTGTTTATGTATCGCCTATTCCCATCATAGAACAAAACGAATTATTGCCCAGAAGGAACGGTAGAGAGACTGCAAGCAAACCTGAACTGCTCTTAAGGGAGGAAAAGGGAAGGCGGGGGCATGCAAGGGGAGGAACTAGCTTGTCACCAGTTGCTGACACCAGATAGATATAACCTTATATATATGTATATATATATATATATATATACATTTGTGTGTGTGTGTGTGTGTAGATATGTATAGATATATAAACCTATAGATATGTATGTGATATATTTATATATATATATATATATATATATATATATATATATATATGTATATATATGTTATTCTTTAAAAAAAAACGAGGTAAAAGTACAAAGGAGGGTAAGGTTTCCAAAAAAAAAAAAAAAAAAAAATGATATCATTTATAATTGATCGAGGTTATTGATTGATTTTTTTTCGTCAAATAAATAAATAAATACACAATCTTCAAAAAAAAATTCTATTAGCTTATCCATTGGGAAAATCTATCAAATATAAACTTTCGTAAACAAGAAAAAAATAAATAAAAACAGGTTTTATAGAGAAGGTCTGACGGCTTCTTATCAGACCCATATCAGTGGTGATGTCGGGCAATTAGTGATCAAGGCGGAGTGCCAATGATGTTCAGTGCCACACAAACACACAGATACATACATACATACACACGTACCCTTTGAGACTACACCCCTCCCCCCTCTCTCCCCCTTCACCCTGTCCGAACTACAATCTTCTGACTTTTGAAAAATTGTCTTCGTTTCCGTATTATGACAGGGTATTGAAGTCTAGTAGTAGTAGTAGTAGTAATAGTAGTAGTAGTAGTAATAGTAGCGGTAGTAGTAATAGTAGTAGTAGTAGTAGTAGTAATAGTAGAAGTAGTAATAGTAGTAGTAGTAATAGTAGTAGTAGTAATAGTAGTAGTAGTAATAGTAGAAGTAGTAATAGTAGTAGTAGTAATAGTAGTAGTAATAGTAGTAGAAGTAGTAATAGTAGTAGTAGTAATAGTAGTAGTAGTAATAGTAGAAGTAGTAATAGTAGTAGTAGTAATAGTAGTAGTAATAGTAGTAGTAGTAGTAATAGTAGTAGTAGTAGTAATAGTAGTAGTAATAGAAGTAGTAATAGTAGTAGTAGTAGTAGTATCTATGAAATCTCGCTATGACTTCCTTTCCTAGGAAATTAGTTCGTGTGTTCGTGCATATGTTGTACTGTGTCATGGAGGGTGTATCCTGATTAACTATATTGTTTCTGCTTATCAGTCTTATCTTTGTGATCGTAAGTCCCTTGGTTGTTGATAAGATTTGGTGAAGCTTTTGTTATGGTTGTTATATTATGACGAAGTGTAAGTGTGTACCAAGTGTATGTTTACCCCATCTAATAATTTCCAAAATATGTCTCACTTATATGACTGGTTATATACATAGTTGTGTATATCATAAAGCATAAGTGTGGATGCCTAGGTGATATGTTGTACATGATACCTTATTAATTATGTATTCAATCATAACTCTGATGGCAAATTCTATAATCATCATAATGAACATAAGAAGGAGACGTATTTTTAGTGGATTATGTCACTTAATGCTTCTTTTCCACCCTCTTGTACACAACAAAAAACAAACAGAAGTCACATAAGAGACAAACAAGTATTTTACTGCAAGGAAATAAGTACTTGAACTGACCATCAAGACGACCAGTTAGCAAACTCTATTACTTCGCCAAGATAATTAAAACTGTGTAGTTACTAATGTCCGTTGTCATTAATATGTTCCTTTGGTGTTTGTGCAGTCTTCGACACCTGAAAATTATATTATAGCCCGAGCAGGAATTGAACCTGCGACCTTCCGTAAGTAACCAATCTAACAGATGCTCTACCAACTGAGCTATCGGACATGTAGAGTTTAATTGGATTTCAAGCTCTTATTTAGATACACAGCTTCGATTTTAATAGTGGAAAGATAGAAAACTTGATTTTTTTTTTAATTGTTATTAATGCTAATAAATGATAACGTGCACCCAAATGTGAGAGTCCCATCTTTGAGCGATAGGTTATTGTAGAAGACCTGAGGTTGTTTTAGTTGAGTCCCTCCTCGAGACAGCACAACAGAAACCACTTGACCGGGATTGCTTTAGTATTTTGCATTGGTATTTTGAAGAATGAAATCTAAACAGATTCATTTTTATTTCTTTTGATATTTTCCTGGGAGAATTATAGTTTTTTTTAATAGTTTATATCCTATTTAAGAGAGAAGATAACTATATTTTCATTCTTTATAGAAATCAGAATAAGTATTGCTACAAAAAAGTATATTTCTTGAATAATTCGGATTTAAGGTATCTTAGGTTTTCGTACTTTTTTTTTATTGTATCTGGTTTGTTTTCATTTTCATTTTACTCTCATTTCATATTATTTTATCTGAGAATAGTGGATTTTTACCATGAAAAAAAAAAAAAAAAAAAAAAAAAAAAACATGAATGATAATGATAAGGGTTACCTAATGCAAGAATGATTTTGAAATAAAGATATTTAACATGAAGCATACAACAGAAGTGAGAATAACCTAAAATAAATAAATAAAAATGTCGAACATAAATAAATGTCCCTTTTCTATATATGATCTTTAGAGACCAAAACAAACAAACATCAATTATTTTTGGCCAAATTTTTTATCGATAATTTTCGAAAAATTCCATATCTATGCACAAGTTTCTTTTAAATGGAGAGTTATGCTACAAATGCATATGGTATATAATATTCATCAGATTTTCGAAGGCAGATATGTATATAAACTAAAATATGTGGAAATGGTCAGCAAGAAATTGGAATATATTACGAATATATTATATCATTTCGAAAATAGATTTATATACAAATATAATTTGCTTTATTGACATCAACAGAACAATCCTAAATATCTTTTCTAAAATGCTGTAAGATATATCTAGTATACAGTTCGAAGAATTTGAGATTATAAAAAAAAAGTCCACTTAACAACTTCATCGTTTCGCAAAGATAACATGAGTATCGAAAATGTGTATTCAACTGTTGTCCACTGCCATCAATAATTTTCCTAAGTGTTCGTGTAGTTTTCGACACCTGAAAACAATATTGTAGTCCGAACAGGAATTGAACCTGCGACCTTCCGTAAGTAACCAATCTAACAGACACTCTACCAACTGAGCTATCGGACATATATATGAATTATTGCTTTAAGCTCATTTATAGATACATAGCTTCATTATTAACAATGTCAAAAGTGTTGTCTGGAAGTTCTTGGACTCTTATGGATGCAACCAAAAATTATGTGCGTGAATGTGTGTGTGTCTGCATGTGCTCCCCTCCTTTTGAGGATGTCTGGTTATTAAAGGGATTTGAGTTTGAGATTCAGATTTAGTTGAGTCCCCGCTTGAAACAGCACAGCACCATCTAAGCCTTTTCTTTTTTTCTTTTCTTTTTTTATTTTATCTTTCTGTTATACTTATTATTGTTATCAAATCATATGGTCACAATTTTATTACGGATGTGTTTTCTTTCTATTACTTTATTAGATTAATTCTGGGGGATAAGACGTACGAAGCAATGAAAAATTATCGTTTTGTCAATAAACTTTCTCACTTGTCATGTGTCACGTTAAAACCATCCATGTAATTACTCCTAATTATCGTTATAAATACTTCAGATAACCATGCTACCTTCGGAAATAAAAATATACATTCATTGTCCTAAATGCACATTGCAACTTGATTATTTCATCTTATATGTATTCTTTTTATATCAGTTTTATATTATCCTTTTATCAATTTTAAGTGACCTGCTGACCGCTAGCTAACGACTCTTATTTCTATCGACCTAATCATTGTTTTTTACTCATTATGTTTATTGTTAAATTTCGTAAAGTATTCCATCTTTATGCGCTAGAGAATGGGTGCAAAAGATAAGAAATCTAATCTGGAGATTTATTTTGGTATGGAGAGAGAGACACAACAAATGTATATGATATATTCATTCATCAGATTTTTGAGAGAAAAAAAATATTGACATAATGAAATATGAGAAAATGGCCAGAAAGAAATTTGAATTTCATTATTCTGAATATCATATCATTACGAAAATATAATTACATACAAATATTATATGGATAGGCCCATAAGCTAGATCGGGCTAACAACAATTCCTCTCTAAAAGGATACTTTTTTCATATATATTCAGTAGCGGTCTCGCCTCAGTGCATATAAGCCCTGCGTAGCATCTGCTCCGCAAATCTGGCTTATCCTTATATTCAGTAGACAATATATAAACCATCTTGCGTCCCATCCTGGTTTCTTTCACAAAGATATGAAGTTTGCTGATATGGAAGGCAGACCTTACGAGCTACTAACACCCTCAATGACAGAAGAGTCACAGAAGAGACAATCAAGGACTTTTAACTCATGGAGATAAGTATTTCAGCTCAGCGTCAAGTTCAAAGAGGAAGTTGGAGAGAAACATCACCGATAAAAACAACCATTTAGCAAGTTCAACCGTCCCACCAAAGTAATCTAAGATGAATATAGAAGTTGTCTTTTCAACTAGTGGCCATTGTAATCATTATGTGCCTTAGGTGTTTGTGTAGTTTTCGACATCTGAAAATGGTATTGTAGCTCGAGCAGGAATTGAACCTGCGACCTTCCGTAAGTATCCAAGCTAACAGACGCTCTACCAACTGAGCTATCGGACATATAAGTGTTTGAAGCTCATATTTAGATATAGACCTTCGTTGTTGGTATTGTAAACAGTATTGGTAAGAGATTTGTCTTTTTATTTTCACTCTATTAGTGTGTGAGTATGTGTGTGCTCCCCCTTCTTGAGTGATTGTCTGGTTCCTGTAGGAGACTTGAGGTTGTTCCCACTGTTACAGTCGTCAAGGAATAAATTTAGTCGAGTCCTTCCTCGAGACAGCACTGCACCACCTGAGGATTATATGCATTATTTTATTATAATTTTTGATATTTATTTCCAGAAGCAAAATCTTATGGCTTCAATTTTGTTTCTCCCGTGTTTTCATGAGTTACTTTTTCATCTTTAAGGCTCTATTGAAATGATTTTGGGTACAAGAACGACGCAATTAAAACAGCTCTTAACTCTCGTTACCAGTACTTCAAAAAATCATGATATGTTTAGGGGGGGGGAATACATTCGTTGATATCAATCACATTGTCATACACGTGGCCTCAAATTCAGTTACAATTTCATTTTTTTCATCTCACATGTTTCATTTCTTTATCTATTATCTATTATATATATATGTGTATATATATATATATATTTTTTTTTTAAGCGAATCGTAGTGACCTCTAACGGCAAACTCGGGACTTTTTTTCAGGAACTCTGTAATACCGTCCTGCCAAGATAACATGACCATCGAAACATGACATGATTATCAAAACTGTATATGTAATGCAGTTCATTGCCATCTATACGTTCCTTAGGTGTTTGTGTAGGATTTCGACACCTGAAAACGTTACTGTAGCCCAAGCAGGTTGAACCTGCGACCTTCTGGAAGTAACCAGTCTAACAGATGTTCTGTCAACTGAGCTATCGGACATGTTAACATTCCTTAACATGGGCTACTGAACTCATGTTAAGGAATGATTGCGAGAGATAAGAAATCTAATCTTGTGATTCATTCAGTTGCTGAGCGGCAACTTCAAAGATTTTGGGAGGAATATCATAGTAATGAAGGTAAACGAAAAACAGGAGGAAATTAGAAGATATGAAGTTTACAAGACTAGATAAAGTATTAGATCCTATTTCTGATGTCTGAAAGGTATTAGAATCCATTTTAGGAAATGACAGCAAATTTCATCGGCCCGTTATGACAACAGGAGCTGAAACTTAGTGTTCAATTGCTCATTGTTATCAATATGTTTTTTAGATGTTTGCAGTTTTCGAATCTGAAAACAGTATTGTAGCCCGAGCAGGAATTGAACCTGCGACCTTCCGTAAGTATCCAATCTAACAGACGCTCTACCAACTGAGCTATCGGACATGTGTGTTTAAAGGTTTCAAGATCATATTTAGATATAACCCTCCGTTATTGTTATGTTTTTGTTTTTTACTACATTAGTGTGTGAGTGTATGTAAGCGCCCCCCTTTTCGAGTAATTGTCTGCTAACTGTAGGAGACTTGAGGGTGTCCCTACTGTTGCAATCATTGAGGAACAGATTTAGTTGAGTCCCCGCTTGAGACAGCACTTCTGAGCCTTATATTTATATTGATTCATAAGTAATAGTTGATGAGCTTTATTTTGTTTCTTTTATGTTTTCATGAGATATCTTTTCTATCTTTAATGTTCTATTAAAATATGTTTCCATGAGATATCTTTTCTATCTTTAATGTTCTATTAAAATTAATTTGGGTATAAGAACGAAACATTTTATGCTAACAACTTGCCAACAAACTTTTTTTTTTTTAGTTTGTTTGTCACATGCAGCCACATTCCAAGGTCCCATTCGCGTTTGATATTCCAGAAATCCGTGTTTGTGTCAACAGCGTGGCAAATATGGCCATTTTTTAAATAATTGTGGAAAATCAATGCCATAGGATTCCCCTACTCATGATGGTTGCATCTCTTTCCTATATGCAGACGAAAATTAATTCTAGAAAAACGTAGAGTCTCAAGCTCATCTCATCATCTCATATGCATTCTTTATGTATTCTGTATTCTTTTTTTTCATGAAATGCAGTGACCAACTAACCACTAGCTCGCGATCTCTATTTTGAGGAACTCTGCATTGTCTTCCCGCCAAGATAACACGACATCGAAACTGTTTCAACTGATGCTCATTGCCGTCCGTACGTTCCTTTGTGCAGTCTTCGACACCTGAAAACGGTATTGTAGTCCGAACAGGAATTGAACCTGCGACCTTCTGTAAGTAACCAATCTAACAGACGCTCTACCAGCTGAGCTATCGGACATATATGTAATTTGGTTTCAAGATCATTTTTACGTAGACGCACTATCGTTATTAAAATGTAAAGAGTATGAAAAAGAAATTTGGTTTTACTCTATCGATCTCATGAAACCAAAATTACGTGCGTGGGTGTTCCTCTCCTTATATTATGGTTTTAAATTTGTTTCATTTGTGTTTTCATGAGACTGTTTGTTGTTTATTTATAGTATTCTACCAAAAATATTTTATGTACGGGAACTAATCAATAAACACTACCGTCTTATCGACAAACTTTCACATATTCCAAGTACATGGCATGATCATAATATTGGCCTTTTTGGCGGGATACTAGAGTAATTGCAAGTGGGAAATATTATAAATATATTTCTTTTAATTCCATCAATATCATAGGTCCCATAAACTTCCACTCAGAGAATATAATCAACTATCATTAATCACCTTAGGAAACAGCAAAAACAAAATAAGCAAGAGAAAGAAAAAGAAAAAAAAAACGAAGAAAAAACAAGCAAGGAAAAGAAAAGAAAAACAAAAAAAAAACAAGAAAAATGAAACCGAAAAAACAAAACAAAGAAAAGGAAAAGAAAAACAAAGAAAACAAAACAAGCGAGAAAGAAAAGAAAAACAAGGAAAAAAACGAAGAAAACAAAACAAACGCACTAAAACAAGTAAAAAAAAAAAAAAAAAAACAGCCTCGGTTAAACATACAATTTAACCTCTCGATATTACCGTGACCTTTACACAGTTACAATTTCATTTTTTCATCTCACATGTTTCATTTCTTTATTTATTTTACATACATACATACATATATATATATATCTTTTTTTTTTCTCTCTCTCTCTAAGTGAATCGTAGTGACCTCTAACGACTAACTCGGGACTTCTTTTTTGAGGAACTCAACATGACCAAACTTTGTTTTTTGGTTCGTTTGTCACATACAGCCACATCCCAAGGTCCCATTCACGTTTCATATTCCAGAAATCCGTGTTTGTGTCAACAGCGTGGCAAATATGGCCATTTTTT
>BOPN01011081.1:0-7500 GCA_017312705.2 Penaeus japonicus
TATATATGCATACGCACATATATGGATACATACACACATACAGACTTACATTCACAGTATTTGTTTACGATTGTGCAAGCATGTGTTTGTGTGTACTTCACCAGTTCATATACTGTATGTTTGTGTGATATTTTTTTTTTTTTTTTTTTTGTGTGTGTGCGTGTGTGTGTGTGCGTGTGTGTGTGTGTGTGTGTGTGTGTGTGTGCGTGTGTGTGTGTGTGTGTGAATAATAGTGTTGATAATGAAGATAATTATAATAATGATACTAAGGATGATGATGATAATAATGATGATGCATGTGTCTGTGAATAGTAATAATATTTATGATGATAATAAAGATGGTATTAATGATAAAGAAAGCTGCACTTGAAACAGGCGGCAAAGACGAAAAAGAAAAGTACAGTAAACTTTCGGTAAAAAAAAAAAAATCTTATGAAACAGCGTAGGGACATGAAAATAGCATCAACCAGAGACAAAAGAGAATCAGCAGAGCTACCTATGACGATAAACAAGAAGAATAGGGATATGCGCAAATTTAACATACGTAAAATGAATGAAGCTCTACTTTCGGGCACCAGCGTTAAGGCAACAAAGAGAGGCTCGAAAAGGAGAGAAAAAAAATGTATGCAGTTAAGAAGCCTAATAGAAAGGTGACATACAATAAAAATGGAATTATCTAAGTATAAAAGACTTCTATACCGACTTATGCCACTGAAACGATCAACCACGAACGGAGGCAAACACAACAATAAGAGGAAAAACACCATGGAAAGATGGCATTAGTGTAGATCTTATTTAAGATGCAGGAGAGAGTAAAACAAGCCAAACTTTCTAATAAATGTCTTGTCGACGGTAAAACTCCGAAAATCTGGAAAACGCAATAAGACCTAAAGAATTACCGACCTAAAAGCCTCCTGTCCTATGCACAGTTCACTAAAATCATTAAAAAAAAAAAAAAAAGAAAACAGGGAACAGGCAGGGTTTCGCAGTGGATTCTCAACTACAGATCATATCCACATATTAACCCAAATACGAAAGAAAACAAACGAATATAGGAAGTTTATGCCATTTGCAGATTCCGAAAAGGTATTCGACTCGGCACAGATAGTGGCAGTACTAGATGCGATTCGTAAACAAGGAGGTGAGGAAATATATTGTAGATTATTAGAGGATATTTATAGAGATGGTACAGCGACAATTGAAATCTACGTAAAAACCGACTCCTCAAACCTCACCATAGCTTGTCTATAGAAAATATTCAAGAAGTTAGATTGGAAGGAATTGCAACAATTACTAAGCGATTTGAATAGGGAAAATCTGTGTGTGTGTGTGTACACACACACTATTTAATTTTACATTTTCCGTGAAGAATAAAATACTCTCGCTTTCTTTGATTTCTATTTTGTATGAAGAGAGAGAGAGGGGGAGAGAGATAGAGAGAGGGAGAGGGAGGGAGAGAGAGGTAGTGTAAGGCACTGATATTGCATATCATGTGACCTAAGACGTTGATTATACCTTTTACTTAATTCAGTGCTATATCGCAGGCAGTCTGTTTTGACCTGACGTGTCCCGTTTCCTGTGTCCGTTTCCGCCTCGAAACAACAGCCGCCCCATGTATTAACAAAGTCCACTAATAAAGACCATGGAACGTGAACGTCTGTCTGTCTTATTCACGGGATCACAACCGCTGGTAGCTTGAGGATGACAACCAGGACATCGAGTTGTTTACAATGCTGGCAGCGGTTTACAATTGGTGGCAGCGAGTGGGTTACAGGGATGTAGATAGATAGATGGATAGAGAGAGAGAGGCAGAGAGAGAGAGAGAGAGAATGAATAAGTTCACACGTAAAGTGTACAATTGTCCGATTTAATTTCCGTGCACACCCGATATTTTCATAATGGGAAGGAATGAGGGAAATGCAAAAGATGAAAGAGAATGAGAAAAAGAAAAGAAAAGTCAGAAGTGGACGTCAAACCAAATCACTAAATTGGCGAGCTGAAACCATCCAAATATATATATATATATATATATATATATATATATATATATATATATATATATATATATATATATATATATATATATATATATACACACACACACACAGTACTGGGAAAATTAATAGACAATTCTAACCATTCAACTTATTTATTCACATATTTATTGACAGAAGGATATATTTAGACAGTAAATATGTTTTATTGTTTTTCCTTTATACATATATCATCTCAGTGTTTTGTGGGACCTCCTTTGGCTCTTATTACTGCTTCAACACGTCTTGGCATACTTCTAATTTAGTCTTGTGCTTTGTTCCTGATGTCTGGATTTCTGTGCCAAACCTCTATCAACCGCTGGATGAGCTGTACTCTGTTGGTACATTCAATTTTGCTGACTTCATCTTTTAAGTCTTTCTACAAACCTTCAATAGGATTCATATCTGGGCTATTTCCAGGCCAATCAAGCACTTTGATGTTAAGATATTTTAGATGACTGGAAACTCTTCTGACTGTGTGACATGGGGCCCCGTCATGCATGAATATTCCGTTATTGTCAGGAAACCATTCACGAAATTAGGGTACCAGGCGTTTATTTATTATCTTAAGGTATCCGTCTTATTCAGAGCGCCATCCACGATCTCTAAACGACCTGTATCTTGTGCAGATATGATGGACCAAACCATGACTTTGGAAGGGAACTTGACTGCAGTCTTCTGACAGTCAGGGTGGTCCTTCTCTTTTGACGTCCTCCTCACGAATTTTCGCCTATCACTCAGTATTTCCATTATTGATTCATCAGAGAAACATACCTGGATGCAAACAAAACAAATTAATTGATTTTTTTTTCACTCAAACTTAAATTACAGCTTTGTGAACCCCAGTCTTCAAGTGGGTTTCATCAAACATGAATTGGAACAAAGACATTTTTTTCAATTTAGATGCAGCATCTTGAATCAAACATGAAATATTCGCTATTTTATTTAGAGAAATAGTTATCTTAATTAATTTGTGTAGAAAAACAACGAATTCAGCTAAATTTAATGCATATTTACCTTTTCTCAGTCGTCAGATGTCCAGTGGCTGTGTGCCTTGGCCCAAGCCAGCCTTTTCTTCCTCATGGCCTCGGTTAGTCTTTGCACTCTAGTTGGCTTACAGACACGGTAATCCAGCTTATTAAGCTTTTTTCTAACAGCTGAGGGTGTACATTGTACATCATAGTCCACTAAGTCAGCTGCTAGTTATATTGACGACTTAGAATAGTCTTTTCTTACCATATCAACGAGAATTCTCTCCTGTCTTTGGGTGGTACAGGATTTCCTTCTACACTTTCCAACACGTTTTGGCTCATAATTTTCGATATTTTCAATCTTCCTTTTCACTCTGTACACACTAGATAATGATACACCAACTTTATGAGCGATTTCTTTACAGTCGAGGGATGTTTCTTGTAGATAAATTTCGATTGCTGAAAAATCAGCCTGACTCAAGTCTTTTCCTCTGCCCATGATGCTTCAACAGGTTATCCTTAATGACTTCTACGACTAATTATGGGTCAATTGATGCTGGGACATTAGCACACACATTAGGTAATATAAACAATGATTAGTAACCGGAAACCGGAATTCCGGGAACGTGGATATGTGTGGAAATGGTTTAAGAACACAAGGCTGAGGGACGAGGTAATTTTGTGTGGAGACGAGTAACAATCCAAAAACATGATTCTTATCATTTAAAAATAATATAATCATTATATAATCAATCATTTTATGTAGATTAAAGATTTCTCTGCATTAATACAAAAAATAGGCAATGTAAGTAATATATTTGTGAAGATATGAGGTGTTAAAGATAAAAAAGTGAAGAATCCCAAAAATTTGCTATTAATTTTCCCAGTACTGATATATATATATATATATATATATATATATATATATATATATATATATATATATATATATATATATATATATATATATATATATATATACGTATATGTATATATATATATATATATATATGTATGTATGTATTTAAATACATATATATTTATGGATATATATGTGTGTGTGTGTGTGTGTGTGTGTGTTTGTGTATGTGTGTGTGTGAACATTGTTAATGATATAGTCAACAACAATATTTATAATAATGATTTTACTAATGATAATGACAAAAATAACAGTACTGACAATGATAAAAACAAGAATAACTAGGAAATTAGAAATGGAAATTGAAAAATGTCCGAATAACAGATACGGGCAGCCATCTATGCACTTGGAACGAAGGCCAGCAGGATAAAAACAAAAGCCAGTGAAAGAGACAGACAGCGATCGCCCAGCTGAACAAAAGGCGCGATTGTTAGGAATTGCTAGAATCGTCAGAAAAGGGTTGAATACTTGAAATAAGAAGGAATCGTTTGCATGATAGATTTGGTTGCAGGATATCGCCCGCTATCATGCAACTGCAACCGATGAATAAGAAAAGATTATGATGATATTGATAATAATAAGCAAACCCAGATTACGATGTAATAAGAGTTGCTATTCTTTTGCTAGGGATTGGTCTAGCAGACTGTCATGGCTACCATTCTAATTAAATTTCTATAGCAGACGAAAAGGCAGGTAGGGACGACAGCCCCCCCCCTCCCTAGCGTCCCCCCTAACCATCTTACCACGTTCAGCCATCCAATCAACGCCTGTTAGTCTGCCTTCTTCTTTGCCCGTCACCGTTCACCCACGCTATGGCGTAAACCATGAGTTACGTCATGAAATTAGCACATGATGAAGAGCCTCTTTCTTGCGAAGAGACAGTCGCCGAAGCTGAACAATTGAACCCATTTCTCTCGGCCTGTAGAGGTCTGCGTGCCGACCTTAACAAGAAGCGTGGCTTCGGGTGTGGAGAACATGGCCGAAACAGCTTCTTCGCGTATTTCTTAAGCTTGAACAGTATCATGTTGGAATGAGGACTGCTCCTCTTCCTCCGAGGAGTGAGGTGTTGCTCCTCTACTCCCCGAGAGGAGACTCTCTACCACAATGTATAAATTTTCTGAGGATATGTTGGAATCCCTTGTGTAAATGTAATATTGTAATGAGAAGAAGGAAGTGTTGCATGTGTAGATAGCTCTTGCAAATGGAAAGATAAAACAACACTGGTAGTATGTCTGGCGTGACAATAAGAGAGGGAACAGATAGGTGAAGCAACGACCCTACGTATATGTGAATGCATAAGATATATATGTAACAAATAGATTGAAATGAAAGATACAATTGATATTGATGATGGCATTATATAGAATGCACTAGCAAAAGCAAACATAGGCAAATAATGTTCGATAAACATAATAACAATAACAGCAGACATAGGATATAAACACAAATTTATATTGAAGGTTACACGATCGACAGACAAAGAAACCCCAAAGATCATGGTTTCGCTCTCGAAACGAAGGCAAAATGCACGGCCGTGACGTCACAACAAGGGACGACGGGACGATCCTTCCGCGATCCTCTGCCAGGAAGCATCCGCCAAGAAATGCGTCCCGGGCCTTGGTGTTTGCAAGCCTCCCGAATTTCGTATCGTTGAGATGCGAGTCTCAGTCGTAGAGGAAGCACAGGGACTTCTAGCACGTGGAATCATGATGTTTGATATATCGGTCCGAACCTATAATATAGATCATTGTGTTTTACTCCGACAGAGCAATGTCTTAACTGTTGCTGCTTTGACAACAATGAATACTCACGCCCACGCCCACAGAGATGGTCGTCGCCGTGGCGAAGGTCACTTCTTCGCCAGGTGCAAGGAGAACACCAAATACTGCAACTGCAAGGGGTTGCACGTCACAATTAGCGGATCCTACCTCGAACGAGAAGAAATAGTCAAGGCAACACAGCAAAAGCACTGCTCCATCATACGCCACAACAGCCGCCACACTGCCAGCTCAGACATGCACATCTAGACCCCCTCCCGCCCCCCAGCATCGTTGTCGGGATCTTCGAAGACGACAACCGATACATCCTTCAGTTGACCACAGCAAACACAGAATCCACAGCTAAGGAAATGACAAACACTAACAAGTGCCTCATAGCTCAACACATAGACACCTCGTCCTGCAACCACCACCACAGCGCAAACCCACTGGAACCACCCAAGCACATACCACTTCAAAGAACACAGAACAGAAACGCAAACAAGTCTCACCACAAAACACACACTCAGAAAAGACAAAAGGGATCCCCTGCTCAGCCCCGTCGCGATCATGGCGACACCATTCTCTCCTGCGGCTGCGAGATCGACGTCGACTACGGCTGCGAGATCGACGTCGACTACGGCTGCGAGATCGACTTCGACTACGGCTGCGAGATCGACGTCGAATACGGCTGCGAGATCGACTTCGACTACGGCTGCGAGATCGACTTCGTCTACGGCTGCGAGATCGACGTCGACTACGGCTGCGAGATCGACTTCGACTACGGCTGCGAGATCGACGTCGACTACGGCTGCGAGATCGACGTCGACTACGGCTGCGAGATCGACTTCGACTACGGCTGCGAGATCGACGTCGACTACGGCTGCGAGATCGACTTCGACTACGGCTGCGAGATCGACGTCGACTACGGCTGCGAGATCGACTTCGACTACGGCTGCGAGATCGACTTCGACTACGGCTGCGAGATCGACTTCGACTACGGCTGCGAGATCGACTTCGACTACGGCTGAGAGATCGACTTCGACTACGGCTGCGAGATCGACGTCGAAGTCTTGTTCATGGAGCCGAAGTCGAACCCCTCCCTCCCCTGGAAGGAATATCGGGAATTGGTCCGCGATTCCCAGGACTTCCGCCCTGCGTTCGGATCCGGCGCTAGAAGGGAGATTCCAGGAAGCAGGTCACGCCAGAGAGAGAGAGAGAGAGAGAGAGAGAGAGAGAGGAAGATTTTTAAAAATCTTTTCACACATTACCTTGCGCATAACCACAAGATCGGGAACAATTACTACCAAGACACTTCCTAATGAGACTGGGAGAGGGGATGTAGAGTAGAGGATAGTATACGTATAAAAAAACGAAAATTAGAAGACAGAAAAAAATAAAGACAACACTTAGTAAAGACCTAGCAATATGGAAGACAAAGAAGCAAGTATTTCGAAAATAATTAAAAAAAGAAAGAAAGAAAGAAAAAAAAAAATGAAAATGAAAACGGAAGGCCCAGGTGGTACGGCCAATCCCGTGTCCGTCTCGATTAATGGCTCTTCATCAAAAACTCCCTCCATTAAACGTCGAGCAAGGTGGGAGGAACAAGGAGGGTAATGAAGGAGGGAAACACGGAGGGTAATGGAGGAGGGAAACACGGAGGGGAGGGTAAAAGAGGAAGAAAGGAGGGAAGAGTAATGAGGGAGGAAAGCACGGAGGGGAGGGTAAAAGAGGGAGAAAGAAGGGAAGGGTAATGAAGGAGGGAAATACGGAGGGGAGGGTAAAAGAGGGAGAAAGGAGGAAAGGGTAATGAAGGAGGG
>BOPN01011081.1:15000-18341 GCA_017312705.2 Penaeus japonicus
AATAACAATAATGATAATGACAAAACAACAATAATTACAATGTGAATTACACTAAGATTACAAACATGAGTCCAAAAAAGAATAACAAAAAACTAGAATTACAAAAAAATAAAAATAGAAAAAATAAAGCATCTTTTTCGCACTTGCGTTTGCATACTTTCGAAATATTCCATATTTCCAACAGCAACGGGCAGTTTGCTATTAAAATAATCGTAAGGAAGGCTAATTGCTGTAAAGGATAGCCTAGTAACATTGAATTTAAACCTTTAATATCACACATAACCCGGGGGTAATTGCATGAATAAACATCCTTCAATTTAACTACGTGAAACACAAGGACACAGATGCAGAACACACACACACACACACAAATACAAACACATGGATAAACAAATACACACGTACACACACACACAAACAACCGAACAAAAAACAACAACAAATAAACGAACAAACACAAACCAAACAAACGAACAAAAACACACGCACAAAAAAACAAAAAACGCACGCACTAATAAAAATCTTAATGAATTATTGAACGTGCGCATTCGGCCTTCCTTTATCCCTCACCCCCCACCACCCCCCATCCATCCCCTACTCCCTCCCGGCTGCCACACCTGGTTTGATTCGTCAGACCGATGAGTTCAGGCATTCAGACATTCCGACCCTCTAATAGAAGGCACCGCTGCAAATAAAATCTAAAGAGGGCTAAAGGCAAAAACAATATAAAACACCCGGAGATACACCTTCCATTTTCGCAAACTATGCTCGCAACATTTGCAAGAACAGGCCGTGTAAAAGCGGCGGCGCGATTTTGCCAAAGAGCACAGAATATGGTGAGGCAAGGGGGAAAAAACCTGCAGTTGCTGATGAGAAAAGGGGAAAGCCATGGGTGAGAAAAAAGTCAAATGCCTGAAGCGGAGGCAAAAAAAAAGGATAGATTGAGAGAGAGAAAGAGAAATAGAGAGAAAGAGAGAGAGAGAGAGAGAGAGAGAAAGAAAGAGAGAAAGAGAGAGAGAGAGAGAGAGAGAGAGAGAGAGAGAGAGAGAGAGAAAGGAACCGCCAGCGGGAGCGAGAGAGCGGCACGAAAGCGAGAGAGAGACAAGGCCAGGGAAGAAGGGAGGAGGGGGGAGGGGCAGGGGTGGGAGGAGGGCAAGGATTGTAGAATAAATTGAACCTTCAACGGCTTATCTATAGATAGTCGATAACCCTTAAAGGTTTCCGTGGACTGTCTCCCCCTGAAGTTATTTAGGGGGCAAGGGACGGGGGCCCCTGAGCGCCTATGGCAGAGGTGGTTATGCACTCGGCGTTATATAGCTGTGACGTCACACGCTGCGTTACTTAAAACCTCTCATGATGGACTTACGTAGCATGTTAAGTATAGTCTGTAGCAAACTATTTAGAGAGGATGATTCACAACTTTAAAAAAAAGTTCTTTATATTCCATTAAAGATTATTTACCCATATATTAATATAACCCAAAGGCCTCCTCTGAGTCCCACCCCCTCTCTCAATTAATAAAACAACCGTCCACTGACTCGTAAAGCGAGAGAGTCTGGAAGTTTCACTTGAATGGAAACTCATTAAAAGAGATTTACAAAGGGAACCAAAAAGGGGGGAGGACTTAATAAAAAATGCTCTGGAAATCCCTCACACGAAGGCTTACTAACACTTCATAGGTCATACAAGCTGCCGTAACAGAGAGGAGGAGGGGCGGAAAAAGAGATGAATAGAGAGAGGGAGAGAAAGAAGGGGAGAGAGGAGAGAGAGAGAGGGGGGGGGGAAGAGAGCACGATTCCACATAAAGATAACAAATTCTAACTCTAAAAATGATCGACGTACTTCACTGTTATCAGTTTTCAGTGAAGGATTTGAAACGATGGCACTGGACCTCAGATCCACCATTCTTACTTACGAAAGAAGTGGAAGCTTAACGTCCGCTTCGATTTGATTTTATTATTTTTTAAGACCCTAAGATTCAGCTCTTCCCGTTTTCGTCCTCAACTTCTGCCGTGGTTCCACTACCCAGACACTGCCCTGGCCCTGAGCTTCAGCCATGGTTCCACTACCCAGACACTGCCCTGGCCCTGAGCTTCAGCCATGGTTCCACTACCCAGACACTGCCCTGGCCCTGAGCTTCAGCCATGGTTCCACTACCCAGACACTGCCCTGGCCCTGAGCTTCAGCCATGGTTCCACTACCCAGACACTGCCCTGGCCCTGAGCTTCAGCTATTGTTCCACTACCCAGACACTGCCCTGAGCTTCAGCCATGGTTCCACTACCCAGACACTGCCCTGGCCCTGAGCTTCAGCCATGGTTCCACTACCCAGACAATGCCCTGGCCCTGAGCTACCTCCGGCCTCTCGTGCTGTTTCCCTTACACTTACACGCCACTGGCTTGGGTGCCTAGACTGGCTCCGAAGCGATGTTACTGATGTTGCAACTGCAGGATGATACTCAACAAACCTCTCTAAGACGACCAGAGAGTACATATCCTCATTACTAAGAAGAAAAAAAGACGTTCCAAGTCTGGTTCGCCAAGTCCCCCAGATAGCGCGCCTAGTCCCCCAGATAGCGCGCCTAGTCCCCCAGACAGCGCGCCAAGTCCCCCAGATAGTGCGCCTAGTCCCCCAGACAGCGCGCCAAGTCCCCCAGATAGCGCGCCTAGTCCCCCAGATAGCGCGCCAAGTCCCCCAGATAGTCTCTGACTTGAATCTGGTCCCAAAGTTAGATAAAGGAAGTGGACACCTGGCTTTAGATATGGTTGGACTGTATTGCATAAATCACTCTTGCCAAAACTCAAGCCACTCTTACTTACCGGCAACCTACTTGAACTACCCAAGAGGTCGGGGGATGACAGAGAATGACAAAGAGGTCTGACACGATGGACTGCATATCTCGATGATTTTCAACTTAATCTGCAATCCGCATAAATCCAGCTGTAAGCTATACGATAGCAGGTAAAGTTATCTCCGGAAAAGCCGTGACTAATTGCTATCTCGCGTCCACCCGCACCGTAGGAGTCGCATTTGACAGTGAACTCAACACTGGAAGTTCAGTAAGGAGCGTCGCTCAAGTACTCCTCCAAGAACCACATCCCTGAGGCGAAGGCGCCGCCCCGCTCATGTTGACACTTCACAAGGCACAAGTACGCCCATACCTAAAGAGGCTAATCATGCCTTGAGGGCGGCGCTCTGACGCGAGAGAAATAATCAAAGATGAAAAGAAGTACATATTATTTTTTTACTATAGGTAGCGATCGACGATTTCTTTTCAATTGCGATTTTTTTTGTCTTGATAGTTGTATGCATTCTAATGTGTGTGTGTGTGTGTAAATATA
>BOPN01011082.1:10000-12500 GCA_017312705.2 Penaeus japonicus
TATATATATATATATATATATATACATATATATATATATATATTTATATAAATATATATATGTATATATATATATATATATTTGTCTATATATAAAAAAAAAAAAAAAAAAAAAAAAATAAAATAAAAGAATATAAAAACAAGAAAAAAAATAATCCACTCCTAAAGAAAAAAGAAAAAAAAAGAAAGAAGAAGAAGAAAAAAATCGAGATGCTACAATATTTTTTTTAACTAGAATTTATTTTTTCACGATGAAATAGATATACTTTAAACTTATTTCTTTAATAACGGATACCCTCCTAAATTTTTGAATATCTTCAATAAATATCTCAATGATATGTTCTCATCCAATATTTAATTCCTTAGAGATAGACCCCATTGTTCGCTTTATGTTCCTCCCTTTTTATGGTCTACTAGTTATAGCATCAGAAAAAGACGAGGAAAATACTACATAGAGCAAGAAATTATGGCGATCTCTCCATACAATGAACATACCTCACCTAAATTTAATAGTAATGCTTCCTCACATTCATATTTTCTCCCTTTTCCAGCACTTGGGGCTCTTTTGTTTTGTTCTTATCAAATTCTTCAGTCTTCCAATTTTATGTAATCATTATTAAGGTAATTTTCATTTCTTCCAACTTTTTTTTTTTAAGTTCTTTTTTGTTTTGTTTTTAAATGTGTGTGTGTGTGAGTGTGTGTGCATGTGTGTGTGTGTGTGTATTTTATATATGTATATGTATAACAATAATCCGGGTGTAAGCACCTCACCAATGAAGGACAGCTCTGAAACCCGAAGAAATGTATGATTTTATGCTAGTTACAACGGAAAAGGCGGGAGACTTCGAGAATATACAATGAATTCAGAAAGTATTACTGGACACGTAAGATACGGTAGAAGGGGAATTTAAAATATCATCGAAGCTTTTGGAATTGGACAAAGAAAAGAGAGAAGGGGAGAGAGTCACAAATTTTACAAACATAGACCTCACACATAAAGGTGGTATAGAAGGAATGAAACTACACAGAAATAGAGAGACGCAGCTTAAATGGATCTAACAATAAAAAGAAGAAAATACCATGGTATAAAGGCAGTAGATATCATTTGATAGCATTTATGGTAGAAAACCAAAAATCAGATGAAACAAAAAGGAACAAAAAACTGGATAAATATCCTTCTGGAAAATATCAGCATAAGGATATTGAGCGAACTCCTTTAAACTCCTTGAAAGTAATTTTGAAAGAAATTATAGAAAAAGTAGTAGAAGTGAAATATACATGAAAAAGGTACAAATTGTTGGACGGAAGAAATGGAATAAATCGGTGGAAATAAACATAAAAGTCTTTCGTTAGTGAATGAAAAGCTGGTCACTGGACGACAAATACTTAGACGCTAGAAAGGAGTGTGAAGTAATGAAGAGAAGACCCACAACAGAGGCCCGGGGAAAGAGATAAGGACGGGAAGGATAGGACTGAAGACAAGACATTGAAGTCAAAAGAAAATTACTGTATAATGCAAACAAAATTACAAAAAATGAGAACCAAAAACAATGAAGGACGAATACGAATCAAACATGATATCAAGCTCAAATTATATATATCAGAAAAAAAAACCCGCATGTAAGGAAGAATAAAATGAAGTAGTTAGGTTAGTTGGGCCATAAAAAGAATGAAAATAGTAGTAGAAGCGTTCGGACAAGCGGGAGGAGAGAGGATGGCGAGGATAGTAAATGGACGAGAAGAAGAAGAAGGATGCCAGAAGAAGAGAGTAACGCAAGTGTTCTGTTCCATTTACAAAAATAGCGATGAAAATATATGTTGGGAAAAATAACACATGAATGGGATATATCATTCACATGACTCACTCAAAAAACACATGAAAGAATAATAGATAAAAGACCAAGCCCAAAGTGTGGAAATGACTGGGACATCAAGAGCACGGAATTACGGACATCAAACCTGAGAAGTGAAACAAGATGTATGTTCGCGAAATGTGAAAGTAAAGTAAAACTAAGAGATGGAGAGCCAAAGTGTTTCGAAATTAGTACTTGTACCAAAAAAGGTCATCACGTACGGATGCCGGAAAGCAATAAAAAAGAATGAAACTGTGAATAATATGGAAATGATAACCATCAGTAGATAAGATAACAAGTATGATATAAAATTTAAAAAAACAGCTAAAAGAGGAGAAAAAAAAATAGAATAAATTACTTTACAAGGTTTTATTAAGGGCTGGAGTACTCGTATGAACTACTATACTCTGGCCAATACTACTTTGTGAATCGAAGACCTGGCAAACCGAGTAGGACGAGATCCAAAGCCCACTTCGCACGAACGGTTTAGAGGTTCATGAAGTTGAAGAGAACCCCTTCACATAAAAACCAAGTACCTTTCAAACCGCAACGTCGGCCGCGGTTTAAAATATCTTTAACAAATTACCAAAACAGGTAAACGTGTACTTTAATCCGGAAAAGTTTTCCATGCGGCTCCAGTAGTTGCGA